>OMKY01182117.1:0-12287 GCA_900302395.1 Bregmaceros cantori
TCTGTCTTTCTCCCTCTCTCTCTCTCTTCTCTCCCTCATGTTAATGGAATACTTCATCCATGTCTTCATGCATCCAACTATTTCATTAACACTCTCACGTCAAATCAAAAGAGGATTTAATATGCATCATTTATTGCCTAAGCAAACATATAATGTACCTAAATAAACAGCAAACAATCAATAGATTTGGTACGCTGTATTTATTTACATTGCAAAAGCATGTTCTAGTTAACCTGCTCCAGTCAGTGCCTCTGGTCGAGGCACTGGTTCAGAAATCGGAGTTGGCACCTGGTCGTTGCACGGTGGCTGCCCACCGCTCCTCTGGGATGGATAAACTTAGGAGGAATAATTTCACTGTACACGTATGCATGTGTCACTAAATAAACTATCGTTACCTTTATCGATGTACATATTTAATGCACAGTACAGTCTTTCTATAGTATCCCATAATGCAATGCAGCTTGCATAGATAATGTTAATCGGAGACACAGAAACGGTGGATGTAAACAATGAATGTTGCTCGGATCTGTGCATTTTAGTTTTAAAGCGGAACAGAGGTGTAGAGCAGACATGTGCAATCTAGAGTTGTTGGAATCTACGTATTTCAGAAGGTTTACCCCGACGGAGCCTTGCAGACTGCTGAGAAATGTCCATGTCATGGTAGGTGGGCACTAAAGCCCTCTCATATTCTAATGAATATCCTCCAACTATACAAAACCTCTGGAGTTCAGGTATTGATGGAAATGATCGCACAGATCAACTAGCATGTAATTGAGGGTGGCCCTAAGGGTCTCTGTAGATTAATCCCTGATGTTCCAGCTCCAGTAGGGTCTAGGTTTTTGACCCCTATTCTGCTTACCCAGTGGGTTCCAATCTAGGGCTTGACTGATGAAGGTACATGTGGATTATGGGATCTTGATTTTTTTTCTTTCTACAGGCAGCGGATCTGATCTTTCAGATTTGACTCGATCAAGTGTGCATGACCACACGAGGCGAGCTGAGACACACATTGGAACGCATTGGAGACACATTGTATAGCCGCACAGTTATTTAATCAAGTTAACAGCTAGTGAGTGACGATACCTATTCGGTGTGCAGGTAGAAACAAATCCAAACCAGGATCCTAGCAGTTTGGCAAAGCTTACAGAATGTATATTGTCAATAATAAAGTTGTTTGATATAAACAACTGCTAGTGTCCTCGCCATCATATATATGATAACGGCACTTGAAACCTGTTCAGCAGAACCTCTTCACCAATCACTTTAAACTTAGTTGTAAAATAACAAAATCATAGTCACCATAATAAATTCACAATCATGACATCAACACACAAAGTATATCATAGCATTCAAATAACATGCACATTAATGTTCTTCTGAAGAGGCAGTGAGATTTGCTTTTTTGCTTTCTGTAGGCAGTGTAAGACAGGGGTCTACATGAGAAAACATAACAGCCAGTATGAAACACAAAAAAAAAAAAGGAAAAATCCACAAAACAACTACTTCAGGGAGAGGAACAATCAATTCAGCAACACCATTGCCTGGATTAATGCCAGGGACGGTGTTATGATTCGTATAGCTAATATGACAGAATATGGACTCAGTCAGAGAAAAGGTTGGATGCCTCTCCGGGTCATCCGTTTGATACAGAAAATCAAGAAGCAAACACAAAACAATTGCAGCACACACTGTGCAAAAGGATAAACAAAACACCAGTGTACAGGTAAAGCGAGTCTCTGGACACAGTAACAATAACTAATCAAGTACTAATCTCCGGGAGGTTGTCCGTGACCGACGAGCCCGATCCGGAGGTGGAAGAGGTCGATCCTGTAGTCGGAGATAGCTTCAGGTTACCTAACGGCTAACTGGCTAACTGGCTAACAGGCGATGACACAGGAGCACACTAGCTATCAGAAACATAAACTTGTCAACCTAGTACTGACCCAGGAAGAACTTGGACGCTGCGACGGACTTGCGCCCGAAGCCCCTATAAGAAGGGGAGGGCAGCCAATCACGGAACCGCTCCGGAGACGAGATCGTGGAACGCCAGCTGCGCTGGTGCGGTCCACGGACGAAACCTGGCGCCTGGATGCCGCCCGTGGACGAGCGGCTCATGACAGTTGAGACTGCCTGAATACAGTAATGTAGTTACTGTAACTAAGTTACAGTAACTAAGATTTGATTACTGTTCTGGTTTTCATTTTAGCCCTTTTCCCTGTAAAAAGTAATATACCACATTAAAGTTATTTATCCAAAAACCTTAGTAACTATTTAATGACTTTAATGATTCTTTACTCAATAATATTGTCAATTTTTTTACATTATTTATGTGAAGTGAAGTTTAAAATCCACTTTCAATAATATCTTTATTGGCAAAACAAGAGGTTTTTTTTTTTTGTTTAAGTGTGTTATAACTAAACCAATCAATGTAGTTACTTTTAGAATACAGTAGGTGTAGTTAGTCTGACAACTAACTGTGATAGCCCTGTATAAAAAGCACTTCTTTTTTTCCCAAGCTTTATTCATTAGGCTTAGTGGAAACAGGTGAACCACCGACTCACCGCGCCATTAAGGCATATGCATGCTTTCCAGTGCACTGCCTAACCGACTGAGCTACTGGGCAGCACATAAAAAGCACTTCTGATATGTTTAGTGCCAACATTTATGAAAACAGCCAGCAAACATCAAACGATGACCGTTGCGTTTGGCCTCTGACTATTCTCATCATGTGTCCTGAGGGAATTTCAAAAGGAAGGAATGTGATCCCTAATGTGGCTGCTACCTGACACCTAGGACGGCAGAGATCCCCACTGAACACAATCCCTTCTGATTAGCGCCTCTGCTGGCAAGTGTAATTAAACCAACACACTTTAATTACCTTGAGCACACTTCCATCAATGTTGCATTCACTGTCTCCAAGCCTCAGGTGCTCTCTATGTGTGTGTGTGTGTGTGTGTTCATGTGCAAGTACACTAACTGGTGCACTATCGCCATGGCCTTTTAATGAATTAAATGCTTCTCACAGTTATGCTTGGTTGGGGGCGTTCAGTACAAGCTTCCAGGATATGAACTGAATATGCAAAGCATAGCGTATGGAGATTTCTATACAATTCTTTCAGCACATGAATTGTATATGCTCACAACAAGCAAACATCATTAATTCCCCCAGAGGAGCTATGGTAATAAAAATCATGAAAGAAAAACAAACTGAACATTAGAAACTATGAATAAAAAGTCGGACACTGTGTAGGACGTAATTAGCAAAGTTGGTGGCTGCAAAAGCAGTTGTCAAGCACATTGTCAACTACTTAAACACACTGTCTGTCATATGAATTAAATTGTTTGGATGACTGTGGGCTAATTTGTGTGCATCTGGTGCACATCTGGTTGATGCGAGCAACAAACTTCTAGGGTAGGATTTTCTGTGCCTCGCTAAGCACGTCACGATCGATTCAATACTACGTGAATTACTTTCCTTGAACAGGAGTTTGGCTCATCCCTGGTGGTTTTCTCCTGTCTGCAGCCTGACCTCCAAGACTCCACACCGGAACCCGTATCCGCCCCGGTGTGGACCAAGTCCAGTCTGACTTTGAGATGAGTACCACGTCAGAAGACAAATCTATGGACTCCGATTAGATATGCTTTGTAATTGTATTTCCACAGCCCCTGAAGGGCTCATGTCTAACACAATAATAATTAAAATACTAATTTTGAGTTAATTCAGTAAAAAGGGTTTTCAACCTTTCCTTGTTGTCCTCTCTGGGCTATTTCCAAATTCCTTTCAGAATTTGTGACACAGTGTACAGCCTAAACCAATAGCACCGGTCCAGGCCTTCTGTCAGGCTCCTCTTATTATTCCCATCAACGCCTGACTCCTATTGAGAAACAACGGGTGTCTGGTGGGCGCAGAAATGGATAGCTTCATTTCAATTGTTATAATCACTTTTATTCCTTCCATTGGCCAAAAATAACACACTCGACAAGAGAGTGTCTCCTGATGTTTCAAATAATAGCTCAAATGAGACTTGAATACCGCGAGCCATATTTTTTTCCCCCTCTGGGCAAAACTGTAGTGCGGGTCGGCAATGAGCAGTAGCGTGCGTCGATAGTTAATTACCTCTCGCTCATGCTGGTGTAAAATTAATGGAAAATGGAGTGAATGAATTTAAAGGATTAGAAACGAGAGACAGGGAGGATAATGGTCCAGATACTTTAGCTGGGAGAGTGTGTTTGACTTTGTGTGTGTGTGTGTGTGTGATTGAATGACATTCACCATCTGCAATAATTCACGCGCACGGACCAGGTGTCACTCCTCAACTAGCTTGAAGAGTTGTGCTAATTAGGATGAACTGGAATGGTGGAAAATAAAGTTTTTTTTCTTTCTTTTTTAACTTTATAAAGGCAGATTCAACTGCCAATACCACCCAACCCACACCCCCACGTTCAGCATCAACATTGGGCCCCACCTTCACTTTCCTTCCCACTATCACCACCCCAACAACCATGTGCCAGCAGCAGCTGCTAAAGAAAATCAAAAGGAAAGCATAGCCCCTGCCTGAAAAAGGGAAGGGGTTTGGTTCCCTGTCGAAATGATTAATCTTTCACATTACCTCCGCACTGAGAGATCCCCCGCTTCACCATAATTCTACCTGCAGGCGCACAATTACACAGTGCCACGTGGCCCCCGCCGCTGCGGCCAGAGGTGCATACCCTCGTGGTCGTGCACATGCATGCGTGCGCTGTGGTGTCCACGTCTGTGGCAGTGTAATTTAAATCGGCAGTGAAAGAATGAACAGACCGAGAAAGGGAATGCGGTTTTTGCTAGAAGGAATTGTGTATTGGCATGGTGGTGTGATGCAGTGTAATGGTCAAATTCACAACTCTCCGCTGCATCCATACCTGCTGGCTAGTTTGTTTCTGCTCACACGATGATTCGAAAGGACTGGTAAAGTGGTAACTTTTAAAACTGGCAAAGTAAGTTGCTGGGATTCAAATGAGCAAATTTTATATTTCTTTCAGCATTTTATCCATTTCAACACTTTCAAAAAAAAATCCCCGGAGATTTGAACATCCATCAAATATGAATGATTTCTATTTTCTACAATTGTTTTTAGAATTTTCTATATTCTAAAGATGTTTTGATATCTTTTGTGTGTGTGTTTGTGTGTGTGTGTGTGTGTGTGTGTGTGTGAGATATCTTTAACTATCTCTAAATGTATCAAATTAATTTAGTTGAGTACATTAAAATACATCTTGCCTCCAAACGTGTCACTGGGGGCAGCTTTAACTATGAATGAGCTGGTCATGAATAGAGCTAATTTTAATTAATTACTCAATTAAGTAGTCAATTAACAGCAGCAGGTGCTAAATTACATTCGTGAAGTTCATTTTGTAAAAGACAACTTGCAATAGCTATCATTTTGTTCCTTAATTACATTTTCACCAAGGCAACTTACACTTCAACTATAGTTAGCGTGGTTGGAGTACATTGCCTAATTCTAAACATCCCATGAATTGAGAATGAGTTCCACAAATGCCAGGTTTCACTGTGTGTAAATCAGTGGCGAATAATGGTCTTTCAAAGTGGGGAAGCTCAATTCCATCCTGTAGCCTAAAATGTGTTTATTAGTGAATCTGACTCAATACCTCACCAGCAGAGGCATTGAGAATATTGCATCTGCTAGCTATTTCAGAAGTCAGCCACACCTAAATTCCATGTGTGTATTGCTTGTAATTGCATCATGGAAAAATTAAGCTGATTCTGAATGCATTGTTGTATTCTGTATTTTTAGTCAATGGCAAGTACACAAGATAGTACATTTTACCACTTACATTTTTGGGGAAGCTGACCTTCCCTTGCAGAGCAATCGTCACTGATGCGCGTGTGTTTCTTGTAACTTATTTTCTGCTACTATCTCTGTAACACTGTAACGGTCTAACACTATTATTTCCTATGTTAAACTGGACACGGAAACAACAAAGCAGGGAGGGTTAGACAAATGTGAAGAACAAATAAAAAGTGACTCCACTGCAAATCTAACAGAACTCTTGTAAGCGTGAAAACTCTTGTAAGCGTGAAAACGCCCACCCGCCACATGGGTGTGACCGAACCTACGCTACCTGATCGCAAAAAATTGTGCCAGCGCTGGTGCCTCAGTTGTTTAAAAAAAAGCAACGCAAGGAAAACGCTGTTCAAATCACGCTTTCCCTATACGTACACAGACATAGAGGGCGAGATCAGTGTGTATCAGTGAGGTCCATTGCCGGCGTGCATGCATCTGCATGACAATGGTTGCGTATTCGAAACGCCAGCCAGACGAATTCACGAGCAGACGAAGAGAGAGTATATATATATATATATGTTCATTGACATCTGTATAACAATTTGCAGACGATTTTATCTGCTGTTGATCAATCAGCGCGCAGCACTCCTGCCTCGCCCAATCAGTTCGAAGCAGTGGCTAACCAATCCGTGGCTCTACAACCCGCGGGCTGCGAGGGACAGCGAGGGGACGCCTGGAACCACCTCGCGATCAGGCACGGAAATGTCTTCCGGTACCATGGTACGGCGTCATAGAGACACAATTTAAGCGGATAGATGCATATGCGTCCCGAACCCTCCAACTCCCTATGGATGCAGGGCTTTAGAGTTAAAAAAAAGTCCGTTGATTATACTCATCTAGAATGGTGCAGGATTTGGTAGGGCTGGATCGTGAAGGTGGAAAAAGATGTGCGTCTTTTTTGTGACCAGGGCTTAACTGGTGCAACTTTATTTCCGTTTTCTTCTCTCGAGTAGCGCTCTGTCTCAGAGCTGGGAGAGCGAGTTGTATCAGCTCAGCTGAACTCATACGGTCAAATGCATAAATCATATACTTGGTCACATCCCCGGACTGTGCTGCCTCTATGGGGCTTCAAAGCTAAAGCATGCTGAATTTCATCTGGCATGGGAATGGCTGTGAACTCAGGTCGAGTGGAAGCTGATCCCGTTCGATTGATAGAGAATTGAGCGAATCACAGTGTCTGCACTCTGCAGTTGCTTGTGGCCAGAGAGGCACAGATCACTGTGATAAGAATTCTGCCTGTCGCATAGTTGTTGCACAAAACTCATATTCACGTTTTATATGCCTCATGTGAGTCATGGCACGTTCTAGTTTGTCATTCCAGAATGTGAGGTTCATACGGTTTATTTGGTGATTCTTCGCAAGTTGGTCGCTTTGAATCTCCTGGCATTAACTTTTCTCGTCCTTCTTGGAAGTCGCAATTCCTTCTTGAGTTTTCATTCATTTGTTCTTTCTTGTTTTTACTATTCCATGCTATCGCTAAAATTGCTAGTGTTATTCTTTTTGTCCCCAGAACCAAGTTAGTTTTTGGTGGTTAGTCTCTTATTTCCACTGCTGTCACAGTTTTAACACATTCCTTTTAATTTAGTTCCTTTTACTTTTCAGGACAAGCTGCATAGTGCCAAAACATGTTTTACTTTTACTGATAAAATTGAAAGCAGGTTTTAAACCTCATGTTACACACTACAAACATTTTATAAGATTATTGAAACAACTAATTGCAAATAAAATAAATGTAAAGTAAATGAGGAGCTTTGGGAAAAGTTGTGTATTAAAAAAATCAAAAGACTGAAAAATCAGTTATCAAAAATCAGTTAAAATCAAATTAACAATAGTTACTTAGTAACTTAGTTACTGATATCCCTATTTATTTTTTACCTTCTTCTTCACACACACACTTTTAAATTGATGAGTCGAGACAAGTGTTTCCAGAGGAGGCATTTCAGAGTGTCCTGAAAAGTTATGGCCAGTACTTTGATTCAGGTCTGAACCTCTAGTCCTATATTTAAACCAGGACTCGCATGGCAACTGCCACTGATACACACACACTGATACATCTTATTTTTCGTATTATCTCGTAGTTTTGTAGTTTTGACGCTACAATCAAGAATGATCTCATTCTAAGTTAATCACCGAACAGAACCATTATCTGAAAAACTGCACCCCCTAGATTTCTATCAGGTTGTTATGCTTTGGTCTGGCACCATCAATTGCATTTAAATTGTGAAAGTTTGGGGTGAGTTGGTTACACTGAAGCTATTATAGATTCACCTTGCTGCATCTTGGCATCCATCCTTTTTGTCCGTTGTGAAATCAAGTTCAAATTACCGCTTCGGCACGCTGACCTAATTCATTTTTGTCATTTGCCCGATAGCAAAAATGATGGCCCACATGGCAACATCTAAAACCGGCAAGTACAATCAAGCATGCCCAAAGATATCAAGACCATAAAACCACAACATCTACAATATGTTGTAACATGTATGTAACAACACTTGTAGAAGATGATATCATCTTTCAAACCTGCCGGGAGGATTACTGCAACATTGGAGGTAAACTATCACGGCCAGAAACAAAAAATGACAACATACATTGATGACAACATAAAAGACCTTTTGAAATTATGAAACCTCTGCCGTGTTGAATAACTTGACCTGTCATTGGAGCTGCCAAGGGCAGGACCCGGAGCCACTGTCCGCATCGTCTAGACTTCCACCGCCCCATCGCTCACTGTCAAACCACTCCCGTGTCTACATTGTATGGAATAACTGAAGGGCATAAAGGGACGGCTGACCCAGTTTGTCTAACCATCCACCATTTAGTGTCAACAAAATGGCTAGCCCTGTGGCCCTTTGAAATATAGTGGATCCACCTGCCTTCCAAAATACACATTGATACACAACATCTGTTTGCAGTGCACAGATAGCACCAAAGCATGACACAGCTTTTACTTTCTGGAAACCCTGAACAGCAAATGGCACTGATATGCTGTACCTGCTACTACTAAAAAAATGTGCTTTTATTGATACATATCAAAATGAAGGTAAGAAGTGACATCTCAACTCCAAAAGGAAAGGTGATTTCCTGCATATTCTGATCATACAGGCTGTTGAATAGTAAATTCGGAATGGTGTGCATATTTAAATGCAAACTGCAAGAGTGGCACAAGGGTGAAATAAATATCGTTAAGGGGGAATATCTGATGGATGGAATTGGAATTCATGGAAATGGAATTTGTGACTTCAGATAGAGCTGGGCGATATTGCTACGGTATACCTTGCAAGTAGGTGAAGAGGTGTTGTGTGAGGTGGGTGGGATCAGCAGGAATGGTACACGTACGCCCTCCTCCTGGTTGGGGAAAGGGGGGAATACGTTTCTACGGTAGCAGAGAGAGAGAGAGTGCGTGTGTGGGGAGGGAAGACAGAAACAAGAGAGTGAAGGGGACTCTAGGAAGAGGTCAGATGTGGTTGCTAAAGTTTTCTACATTTCTCAGTGACCCTAGTCGTCAGCTTCTAACAGAATGGCTTCACGAAGTTGGATGGTCTGTGGTTGTGTAAGTTTGTGTCTTCAGCTCACATTTTCCACCTAAGATGACTTTGAGTTGTCGCTATGGCCATTATCACTGCATGCCGTGGTGCTGAAAGACAGTAGTAGTCAGACATTTTACAGAGGGATAAGGACTGTGATGTCACATTGGCCACTACTGATGCAATGGTATTTATTGGCAGCAAGACATGAAACGCCAGAATGGGCCTTCATATTATAAATAGATTGTCCATGAATTTTGATGGCAGAGCTCAATGTACATTGTGGTATGATCAATCATGCTCATGAAAAAATGAACATTGCATAAAGATATAAATATGAGCATATAGAAGTTCCGCATTTATATTAAATAAATCCATACTAATAATAAAATGAGAAGAGGTTTGTAGAAAGTGAAAAAGAGTGATGGACATTTCTTTGTTATGTGTCAGCGGGACGAGTTTAATGACCAGAGTGCATCGTCCGCGGATTGCCCAGCAGCACCATCTGAAGATGCATCGTCCGCGAGGGACCCAGCGCTCCCAGCTGCAGCTTGTCAACACTCGACAGTCCGCCTCCTCTTAAGACAGCATCCAACCCCAGAAGGATGCGGTCCCAAAGTCTTAGTTTAGGTGAGCTAGCCTGACTTAAGCACGTAACATTACGATTCAATACCTCGATGAAGTTTCCATGTATTACTGTACTAGCTCTGGAGTTTGACTCATTCTGGGTGGTGTCTGTCCTGCCTGCAGCCTTACCTCCAGGACTCCCCACCGGTGGACCCCGAGTCAGCTGATACCGAGATGAGTACCTTGTCTGAGGACGAGTCCATGGACCTTGTTTAGATAGTTGTTTACAACCCTCCTTCTTCTTCTGTTGTCAGTGGTGCTGCGCGTGCATGTGTATCAGGTCGACGCGACTGCATGGTTATCGATGGCCACACTTAGGTGCTGTGGTCACAGAAAATACGAAATATGTGCTCGGTGCTATTCTTTTTGAATGGTTCCGCCAGTAACTTGGTAGAGTAAAGGGAAGGGATAAAAATGCCCTGCTAGTGGTACCTACAACCAGGAAGGGATTGTTTGGCTACATGGAGTTCCCCTGTGACTTGCCACAGACCATGCAGCTTTGCTGATGAGTGGTGGTTATCTGTTGTGGCTCTGATGGAGGATTGCCCTTGTAATATATCACTTATTACATATCACCAACCAAGATGGTGGCGCGTACGGCTGCCTCGGTACTTCAGTGTGCTATTCTGATAAACCATTAGTATGGGTTGTATCTATTAACCAGGAATAGTTACAATATTCCCAATTTCATATTGCAGTCACTTTTCTGTGAAAACTCTTCACTCACTTAACTGCACCACAATATGATTCTCCCGCTTTCTTTTAAGATTATTTATAAAGAATATATGTGAAATAGCCATGCGCCTAACTTGCACACAGGTTAGTAGTGGTTAGGACACAACACGATTGGTCACTTAAAAAAACAATGCCAGGTACTACTAACTTGTACCTATCTGCTCGCCGGCTTTGTCTATCCACTAATCAAATCTCCTATTTTAGAGAGAAAACATCTTTCCCTATTAATCTGGCAGGAGGCCTAAGGACAGATGGAATAGTCTTGATGGTTCCGTCCCACACAGCCTCAAACTCACATGCATACACAATCACATTTAAGTGCATGTGCGTGCCACATACAGCCATGCCTACACATAAACAATTGTGCATAACCACTCCGGCAACGGCACCCCCAGTGTACTTACTTTAAAGCAGAGTGTTATGAATTTCGCTGGTAGTTGTTTTACAACTACCATTAAACATGCATGATAAGAGTTGGGTTGTGTGGATGCATGTTAACGGTGCGTGCTTGGTGGAACTGGATACAATGCCAACTCGGCGTTAAGCCCAAAGAGAGTATTATGGAACTCTCACAATACACCAGAGATACTGGCTGAATAACGTGAGTAGGATTGGACTCACGAGAAATGAATTAGGTCTAGACAGACTAACCATAAATGCGACTCCATGGGAACCAGTAAGCCTCATATACACCAGATGGAATTCGTACGAATATATCCATGGCTCGAGATGGCCAGGACTCGCCGAATGTGTTTAATCATTGGTTACTGGCCCCGAAGGGACTATGGAAGGTTTGAGTCGCAAGTAATGGGTTGCCTGTTAGAGAAGCTACGCACGAACAGACAGGAGTGAAAGATCGAATCAAAACATAGACTCCCGTCTGCCGGCCAAAACCCATAACCGCATGGGGAAGCCCATTACATTTACTGTATTAATTTATTGAAAATGTTTACGGCATCATATGCAAATATATTTGAACTCGACAAACACGCATGCTCAAGGATAGATCCCTGTTTTTATTTGTTTTTACACACATAAATCAACCACACGCACAAATTGGCGTGTGTCAGTCCGGACGGGTGCGCAGAATATGACATATGCTTTGCACCGTACGTAACTTATTTAACAGAGAACGTTTGTTTTTGCCCAATTACGGTAGGCAATTCACGCCAGAATTATTACTTCCCAAATCACCGACATTCTGCATTAGGGCGGCAAATTCAACTCGGACGTCCTCTGGGATTATCTCAAATCACCACGGGTCCCCACGTAATACAAATCCAATTGGACAATTAATTGGACTTTAGGCTACGACCACACAGGAATGTTTTTGAAATCCAGATATTTCATCGGTGTGGGCAGCTCCAGTCCACATGACAACATAGCCCAAAACAATTAAAAAAACAACTCACTCAAGGTGTATCATTGTCGTATTGTTGCGTGCCTGCGTGGATGGCGTTGGGGTGCACTTTGAAAGTATGGGAATTGGGACACACCGCGGGTGTTCAAGACCAGAACCAACAAATCGTTCACACATCATTCACGGTTGACGGTTGTT
>OMKY01182146.1:0-12985 GCA_900302395.1 Bregmaceros cantori
TGAACTTGTTCCAATTTCAGTTCAGTCCTTGTAAAATTAATTTATTCATTCATCGTCCATAGGTCATCATTTTGAACTATGAACAAGTGGTTCCCCCAAATGAACTTTTAAGCTCTTTTTTTGTTATTTTTCAAGTTGCTGTCAGCTAGCACGATTGCAATTGACGCCACCGGCGAACAAGCCAACTACATTTCCCAGTGGCCCATGTGACCCGAATATCTGGTCACGTGACTGCGGTAAGCGCCCAGCGATCTATCGGTAAGTTGGTGATTAAGTATGATTATGTTACTTATAGGCTACAGAAATGCACCAAAATGTAATAAATTCTTCCGTTGGTCATTTCCAACAACTCTACAAATCTGTGCATAGCTTTTTCAGTTATCCTGGGGACAGAGAAACCAATGCGACCAAAAACATAACCTGCTCAAGTGAAAGCAAAAAACTAAGCTACGGCCAGCATTAAAATCAGCAACTGCACCTTTAACTAAAGTTAAATATTTTCAGCCCCTCTGCACATCTGTATTTCAGCCTGCAGCTGTCGAGTAAACCTAATCTCCTCATGTGATGCGCGAAGCATTAGCGGTTCTGCCGATTCCACAGGTCTGTCCGAGCATTCCCCAAACCCCTCTCTCTGTCCCTCGCCCGAGATGACCTCCCTGACCTGGCGAGGAGCGGCGTTCGATGACGCGGCAGTTCCTCCCCTAGAACGCACTGCCGTGGCCGCTTCTGTATCGCGGCTTAAATGCACTGCGTAATTACTGGCGGTTGGTGGGCCCACCGTGTCTCCAGCTCAACAAGGAATTCCCGCTAATTGCACCCTAATGGTGCCGTGCTCCACGGGGGGAAACGCACAGGAAGTGTCGAGTCAGCATGTAGAGTCGCTGCCAAGTTGGAGGAGGGAGGGGCGGGTGGAGGGGGCGTGGCCTCATTGTCACTTCCTGTTCCAAAACGGAGGAATGAGAGGAAATGGTGCTTTCTCCTTCTATGGTAAGCGATCAGTGGCACCATCTTGCACTGTACGCGTGGTAGTGGAGGCGCTTCCGTTTGGGCAATGTGCTTAGAGCAGGGTTTGGATCTGCAATGTTTTATTGCGGCCCGGGGGTTGGGTGGAGGGTGGCATGCCGAGCCGCAATATCAGCATGAAGGCATAGCAACAAAATGAAATTACACATGAAAAAAAAAAAAAAATCAAACTTCATCAAGGGCAGGGCTTGAAAATAATTTTTAAAACGTTCCGTTCCGAACGGTTCTGGCAGGCCTATGTTTAACGTTTTCCTTCTCGGAACCATTCCACCACCAAAATATTGGTTCTGAACCGGTTCGGAATGCAAAAATGTTGTTTGCGCTTAAAGTTCCTTATTTTGTGCGAGGTTACGTTTAGATATAGTTTATACAAAATATATTTGGTGGACTTTCAAACTTCAGTGCAACTGCATTAACGTGAAAACCGTGTTTAAAACACCATTACATTCGCTTCCTCGTCTGTCCACAAGACAGAGCCCCAGATGCATGGGGATGGTGCCTGACAGTGAAAGTGGATGGAAATAGTCTCCGAGACATGTATATTTTAACATATATGTTAACATATATAGAGAACGAAAAAAACTAAAACATTTTTAACCAGTTTTGTGGATTTCCTAATGTTCCATTTTTCGTTTCTTGACCTGGTTAGGAGCCCTGATCAAGGGGCCATCTCACTTTTGTTATGGATATGTCACTTGTAGAGTCACGCCTCCATTGTCCTGATTGGCTACAAGCTGTGACATCATCGGATGTCCCCTCCCACCGGCTATAAATCAGTGGTGCTTCCTCATGTGTGGTGTTCGGCCTTCGGTTTAGCTTAGCTTAGCTAGCTGATATCCAGCTAATGTTCAGTATAGCTTAATAAATGAACCCTCTAGACATATTCCCGGGTCAAGACTGGTCATTTCCTCTACGTGGACACCTTCTGTCATTACACCTTGAAGGGGAGTGTGTCTGCCAACGGACACAAAGACTTTCCCACGGCAGCTTTGAGCGTTTTTTTATTGAACACGAACACAGCCAAACAGCAGCTTGAATGCAACATCAGGAAACAATAGATCATTTTTGGCTAATAACAACAGTATGTAAAAAAAGGAGAGTGAAACTAGGTTCATTTATTATTATGACCATTCCCTTTTGCTAAATAAAATCACCCACTGTGTTTATTTAGCGGTAAAATGCAAATCTTCGGTGCCAATGAGTTGCAACGTTCTAAGATGAGAACCTTACATGTGTGGGAGTCTATAATACTATAAAACACCTCGCAGTCCTTGGCTGACGAGAGCCAATAAAAGCGTGTTCATTGACAAATGTGTGCTCGTAAATCAGATGCCGTTTGGACGTCACACTCAATTAACGGTGGAGAACATCATTTTTGTTTTTATATGTTACCTTTTTTAATACAATCTACCTTAAAAAGGGCGACAAATTGTGTGTATGAGCCAGGGTTCTGAAAGAGTAGGTAAGTAAACCTCAGAATCAGAATCTGATCCAGATTTGGTTTTGGTTCTGTTTCATGTTTTTAATTGGTTCACTCTCTCCCTTTCAGCCAAACGTTCCAACTGCACTGCTGGCAAATGCTCTCCCACCCTGCACATCAACTTTTCTCTAGCCTGGCGAGCCAGAACCAACGCATCGCACATCGCTAGACGCTTGCATTGGGTCTGGTAAAACCAGGCTCAATCAAATCATGTTATCCAGTCACAGCGCAGTAGGTGGGACAAGCGGCGTGGAGGCTTGACAACCAAACTCCGCCCACGTCTTGCGTAGCCCGTACAAACTTCGTCCACATCCGCGCTGATTGGTCGATTGATTTCGTATCAACGGAGACCCTGATTTCAGCTCAAGACACATCTCTTTGATCTAGCTTATAACTAGGATGTTACCGTCAAAGCAGCACTTAGTGTTGCTCTGCATGAAAAGTGCTATACAAATGATTGATTGCCTCAGACCCAATGCAAGCGTCCAGTGATGTGCGCTGCATGGACGGTGCGTTGATTCTGGTTCGCCAGGCTAGCTTTTCTCCCCACTTCCCTCGGGAAGGCACTACAGAGCCCTGCGTACTAAGACATCTAGACTGAGAAACTGTTTCTTCGCACACGCAGTGATGCTACTGAATGCAGGGGGTAGCCCTGCTTGATATGTTGACATGTTACATGTGTTGATTCTATGCCATTGCCACTTTATAACTTATGTGCTGCTTTTCTTTCTTTTGTGTTCATTACCTGTTGATCTTGAGAGAGTTGTTTCACTGCACAACTAAAATTCCATGTGTGTGCACTGCTGTCATGTAAAGATATGGGCAGAGTAGCCATACAAACATACTTAAGTAAAAGTATTGTTACCTCAAAAGTAGTCATTCAAATAGTTACTCAAGTAAAAGTAAAAAAGTACTCCACAAAAAAGTTACTTAAGTAGCCAAAGTACTCAGCAACTTTCAGTAAAAAAAATAGTAATTAGAACAAATTCTCTTTTCAAAATTTAATTGAATGCCCCTTGTTGATTTATAATCAACAAAAAAGAAAGAGAGAGAGACCAAGAGAGAAAGAGACCAAGAGAGAGAGTAGCCACCCGAGAGAAAGACCAAGAGGGGGAGCGAGAGAGCGCCCAAAAGAGGGAGAGAGATATGACGCCAACATATGTGCCTACAGTTCCCAACAGGTGTCGCTAAAGACCAACTTAATGGAACACCTCAAATTTACTTGAGTAAAAGTAGAAAGTAACTTGCGAAAAATTTACTCCAAAAATAATATTTTAGTAAATGTAATGCGTTACTGCCCACATCTGGTCATGTATATACAATATGGAGAATTAAAATGAATCTTGAATCCAAATACAAACTGCCACCAACTGAAGATTTATGTATTGAACACTGAATTAACTCAGGTAGTGCACATTTAAACCTGGGAAAAAAGATGGCATAAGAGACGGTTTTAAAAGCCCCCACTCTCTTGAGATCTGGCAGTGGGAGAGCAAGGGTGTGGGCCAAACACAAGTTCACAGCCCATTTCGTTAAGCCCCAGATTTTTCCGACAGCGGCGGCGAGCAGGAAGTAACACAATGCCGTTCTGTGCCCCAGCCCGAGGTGGAGCGAGGCTGCCGCTACGCCAGACGTGTTCGCCCGGCGTTCTGCATGACATCACCGCGCTCCAGGTTTAGGGCGCAGGCCCATTGTGACCAGGCCGCACCTCGCTCTAAAAACAAAATATTAATATTATTGTTTGAGCGCCGCAGACTTCCAGACTTCCTTCAGACATACATACTTTATTAAAACGTTAAAAATTGGAATTGTTGTGACTAGGGCTTGAAAACAAAACTATTTTAAAAATGTTCCGCTCCGAATGGTTCAGGGAGGCCCATGTTTAACATTTTCGTTCTCGGACCCGTTCCACCACCAAAATATTGGTCCTGAACCGGTTCGGAGCGCAAAAATTCAGTTCGTTCTTAGAGTTCCTTATATTGTGCAGTATTATATATTTCGATATAGTTTATACAGAATATATTTGGTGGACTTCAGTGCAACTGTATTAACATGAAAACCGTGTTTATAAACGCTATTACATTCACTTCCTCTTCTGTCCACAAGATGGAGCCCCAGATGCATGGGGCTTGATGACTGACAGTGAAATTGGACGGAAATAGTCTCCCAGACATAGGATATGTTAAAATATATAGAGAACGGTTTTGTGGATTTCATAATCTTCCGTTTCCGGAACAGTAAAAGAAATCTTTTTTCATTTGGTTGTTGGAAATGGCGAAACAAGTGATTTCATTTTGGTGCTGTAGCCTATAAGTAACGTCATAGTTTGACAACCGTTATGAGCTTACAAACTGCGATTTTGGCGCAGGTTTGCACTCTCCGAGTGGCTTCTAGTTCATGCTGCATTCTTCCAGTTGTTCATCAAGACCAAAAGACCTTGCGACCCGCTGCGGTTCTAAACCAGCCTCTCCTCGATTCAAGTCGGCCTCGAAACCACCAAACAAATACAACGGCAACGCCGGTGGCTAAAACTTTTGACTTTTTGTTGCTCTGACGCAACTGCTACTATATTGTGGCCAATGTTTGGTAGCTGTAGTCAAAAACACGTATTAGTGGTGAGCGTGTGTGGAAAGACTTTTTCTTTTTAGAAAAGAGGACGTCTCTGTTTATCATTTGAAGTGAGCACGGCGAGTACCGCAGCCGTGGCCGCGTTTTACGGATGGGGCACGGAAGCAGACATGACAGGGGGCTTTCACTGCGCAGGAAATCAAAATCGTATCCAATCAAAACCACCCCCCCCCCCCCCAAAAAAAAAGCTAAACTGGTTGCGGTGAACCGGTCATACCCGCACCGCAGCCAAACATTCCGCTGTCGCTCACCCCTGCAGGCTAGCATAACATCGATGTTGATTAAGCTTAATAGCAATGGACTCCATAAAGTCAGTTGCTGTCCAATAACAATAAACCATAAATTCAGCGCTTGCGACCTTTGCCCCCCGGCTGTAATCACAGGGTTGGACTGCACTCCTCCAGGCCGTGCAGTCGAACTTATGCAACGAATGGCAACGCGCTTGTCAACAAACACCCACTGCGGGGTTTTCAAGAGAAAAGTTCTTGAACTCCTCAAACCTTTTTTGCTATTATTATTAGGGCTGCGAACCGGTTCAAGGAACGAAAACCGAAATCATGAGGAGCGGAAACGTAAACGGAAAAATATTTCTTAACTGTTCCGGAACATAAACAGAACATTATGAAATCGGTTACTCAACTTAACAGATTTTTATATAGCGCCAAAATCACAGCCGAAACTGCCTCAAAGCGCTTCACAAAAGCGATTTCATTTTCAGATTTAGATTTAAGGAATATAGCAGCTATTTACCTAACTATTTCCCAGTTAAGGACAGTAATTTGGGATTATTACAGAACTCCTTTAACGGACGACTGGAAAGAAGAGAGAAGAACGAAGAAAAAGGTTTTTGATTAGTTGTTGTTAATGTTGATTTGTTTTGATTGGTTAACAGAACTATTTTAACGGAGGACTGGAGAAAAGAGGAGATTGAAATTTTCGGTTAAAAACGTTTTTTCCTGTTGTCTATATATTTGAACATATCCTATGTCTGGGAGACCGTTTTCGGTTGTGCATCCATCCAACTTTCACTGTCAGTCGTCAAGGTCCATGCATCTGGGGCTCCATCTTGTGGAAGCGAATGTAATGACGTTAATACAGTTGCACTGGAGTTTGAAAGTTCACCAAATATATTTTGTGTAAACTATATCTAAACTTAACATTGTACAATATAAGGAACCTTAAGAATGAACAAAATGTTTGCGTTCTGAACCGTTTCAGGACTGATATTTTGGTGGCGAAACGGTTCCAAGAACGAAAACGTTAAACATAGGCCTGCCTGAACCGTTCGGAATGGAACTTTTTAAATGTTTTCAAGTCCTGATTATTATTAATAATATTGTGGATTCCTTACTCTCCTTATTGTGTTCATGTTTGCCTCTCAACAGAGTATCCAGATTTCTAGAAGCACTCGGAGATTGCAAACCTGCGCCGTGGTATAAAAAAATAGTACTTTAAAATGGTGCTAGCAGTATGTGTGGCAACCCATTATCAATGCAAGTGCTCGTAGAGTAGCGCAATTGCGATTGACGCCACCGGCGAACATGCTCAGCACAAGCCAACATTTCCCAGTGGCAACTACGATCGGGAAACCTGGTCACGTGACCGCAGTAGGCGCCCAGCGATCTATCGGTAAGTTGGTGATAAAGTATGATTCTGTTCAGAATATAGATAGGGTACAGAAATGCACCAAAATTTAATCGATTCTTCCGTGTGTCATTTCCAACAAATGTACAAAATTTCATCCAACTCCGTGCACAACTTTTTCTATCCTGGGGACAGACAAACCAACACTGCCAAAAACATAACCTGCTTCGCGGCTCCGCCCTGGAGCAGGTAATTAAGTTCCTAATTTCCTGGTTCGCAGTTCAGACCTAATTAGTATTAGAAATGAGACCATGTTGACATGATGTAGTGTTTGCTGGTGGCTGCTCCCCCCCTCCAACGCGCCCCTCCATTATTAATTTTCCTTTATGATTTATGCATTTATGTTTTATATTGCATTGTAATTACTGTTGTTTTTGGTGAGCATAGCTACCATTGTTCAGTTCCCTCTCCCACTGAAACAACAAAATGTCACTTCCCCTTCCAAGTCTAGCTGGAAGGCAAATCACCAGTAGCCACATGCCGTGTAAATCACTGCTCTGTGAAATACTGCAGAAAGTCTGCACATGATCGCCACTGCCAACTTTTGGCGGAATTTCCAATCTTGCTATTGTTAACCAGAGCTTTGCAAAAATTGTGATTTGAAATCCAAATTGTTACAATGATAGCTGTACAATATTGCTATTACACTATGTTACGTCCTCGCAAACCAAGAGATGCCTGGCGAGCCAGAACCAACGCATCGCACATCACTAGACGTTTGCATTGGGTTGCAAAACGTTAAAAAAAGAACATGTCAATCAAATTGTGTTACCCAGTCACAGCGCAGTAGGTGGGACAAGCGGCGTGGAGGCGTGACAACCGAACTCCGCCCGCGTCTTGCATAGCCCGTACAAACTCCGCCCACGTCTTGCGTAGCCCGTACAAACTCCCCCCGCGTCCGCTCTGATTGATCGGTTTATTCTGTACAGACGGCAACCCTGATTTTCCAGACCCAAAGCAAACGCTGTGCGATGCATGGACGATGCGTTGGTTCTGGCTCGCTAGGCTAGATCACAGCACACGCAGCACCATGATATCGATACCTCTTCCGGTCACATATACTGCACGTCTGTTTGTCCCCACTCTCTCATCCCCCTTTCGCACCAATGCTGTCGACAAAACGATATGGCGCTTGCGCCGAAAAAATAACTTTAACTAGAAGCACTCAGAGATTGCAAACCTGCACCGTATTGGTACAACAATTTTTTACTTTTAGTGCTAGCAGTATGTGCCCATTCATCATACAGCAATGCAAGTGCTCAAGTAGCGCGATTGTGATTGACAGCACCGGCAAACATGCCAACTACATTTCCCAACAGCCCCAGCGACCCGGAAGTCTGGTCACGTGACCGCGGTAAGCGCCCAGCGATCTATTGGTAAGTTGGTGATTAAGTATGATTATGTTACTGTACTTATCGGCTACAGAAATCCACCAAAATGATCAAAATCAATTATTCAGTTGGTCATTTCCAATAACTCAAAACAAAATGTAATCCAGATCCGTGCACAACTTTTTCAGTTAGACACACAGACAAACCAACCAATGCCACCAAAAACATAACCTGCTTCGCGGCGCAGCCCCGGCACAGGTAAAAAAAAAGGAAAAAAAAAAGAGGAATGCCGGCCATATACACAGAAAGGCTGCCGCCACCTTCCTCGCTGGCGGCTTGTGGTGGGGCAAAAAAAAAAAAAAAAAAAAAGAGCGCCAATCAGCGCCAATCTCAGTCAGACTTGCGGTGGCTAAACGGCACACGGAGTTATGCTGGAAAAGACGTCTCTGCCAACAACACAGCCCGGGCACGCATCATTAACACCACGGCGGGTCCCTGCCCGGGCTCGTCCCGGGGAAAATCACTTCTGTCATCCATCAGCTCGCAATCAAAGCACGGGAAGACAGCCAGAGAGACAGCAGCGGGGTAGGAGTCAGAGCAGAAGTCAGGAAAGGTGAACAGAGGGAAGAGACTAAAAGACACATTTATACCCTTCGTAAACGGATGCATTCATCTGGTTACTCAGAGCGCTCCATATGTCATCCGTTGGGTGGCGCATGGGGGGCACTTTAGCAATCTGTCAGACGTCGAACGGAACAGAATAATACCACAAGAAGGCATGGAGGCAGTATTGAGTCAGAAACATGCAGATATGGGCAGAGTTGCCATAAAAATTACTTAAGTAAAAGTATTGTTACCTCAGTAAAATATTACTCAAGTAAAAGTAAAAAGTAGTCATCCGAAAAGTTAGCCATCCAAATATTCAGCCATCACGTTGGTCCAGAAAAAAATGTGACCACACCGGTGAATAACTTCAAGTCATATTTTGACTGCATTTCATCAATATTTATACAAAACGGTGAGTGAAGCGGGGTGGATGATGTGTAATTTGTCACAGAGCGAGTTGTAGTGAGCGGATTTTGAAACGGTGTGCGCTTTGTGTGACAATTTCAGCCACTTCCGTCCACTACGATGACTTTACACAGGCAACTATACAGACACAGGAAATGCGTTTCAGCCACCAGTGCATAAACTCGTCTATTGTTGAGCCACACCACAGATTGGTTTCAAACATTTACAAGCCAATCCTGATTAGCACACCTCCTCAGTCAGGACAAACTGTGGATGAACAGTTTGTGGACTGTGCAATATGTCCAGTAGGAAGCGGGAACATTTGACTGTATTTTTATTTTATTGTATTCTATTTTATTTTTATTTTATACATCTATAATTATAAAATGTAGAGATGGATCGAGATTTTTTTTTTTCACAATTCTTCACAAAATGTGAACAATTCTTCACAAAAATCAAGATGTTATGAACGGATTTTCATGACATTTTTACCAGAGTTGGGTTTGCACTCTCCAAGTGATTGCAATATATTTTATTGTACTAGTATTAGTATTAGTAGCAGTATTAGTAGTAGTAGCAGTGTTAGTGGTAGTAGCAGCCGCAGTAGTAGTATTGTTATCATTTATTTAATTATTATTATTATTATTATTATTATTATTATTATTATTATTATTATTATTATTATAACTACAAAGATATTATCATCATCATGTTTGTTTTATTATTACTATACTTTATTATTATTATATAAAAGCCCACTCCTGTGTGCATATCTTACATCACACCCAAGTGTGGAACGTGATAGTTCACTAGAACTTCTGTCAATCTCGCTGATTGACAGCACAAGTGAAGCCACTACCAGGATGAAGAGGGGTGCCACACGACCATCTCTGCGACCCCGCGAGACCTGTGGTCCTAGCCTGGACACTGCGACCTCTCCACGACCTCTTTAATGACTTTTTTATCATCGCCGGCCTGGGCTACTTGCAAACATGGCACTCGGGGCCACCACAGCAGCGGGCTTACTCTTGTGGTGGGCCGGCCGAAGAGAGGCTGAGAGAAGGAAATCTTTTGTTTGAATTTTGACGACAAAAAAAAAAAAAAACGAAAAAAAAAAGTTCCTGCCGGATTTACGAGCTGGCCCGCGCTGTCACGCAGGACTGCAGTGTCAAATGTTATTGGACTATTCCTGAGAGGGTGGTTAAGGGTCCGTGGTGGGACCAACACAGTATCGGCTTCCTGTTGCAAGTAGCAGTAGCAGCAGCAGCTACTACTCCCCCTCAAACCCCAGCACTCCTCCTCCCAAAACCCAACTCCTGCGCTGCCGGACACGGCGAGCCCCTTGTTCCCCCTCCCGTCCCGTCTCAGCGTCTAATCAGGCGGGGTGACAAAAGCAATACGTCATAAAAAATAATCGTCTTCATACGCAGTTAAAACGTTCATTCTTTAACGGCTGGACGGTGAGTCACGCGAGCCGACGACAGCAATATGATCCGCCGACGTTAATCCGTGGGACGTGCGGCTCCCGAGACGAAAGCCTTTTGGCGTCGACGACCGCCGCTGCTCGCACAGCGGCAACAGCTGTGCGAGGTCTTGCTTCGATAAAGACACGAGTTTTCAGGGCAATCAAGCCGCGTGTCGTTCTGAGGTACCTGCAGGAGTGTTTCCGCTACACCCGGATAGCGAGGTTGGACCGACAACCAGCCCCCAATCATGTACTTGTATACAGATATGGGTAGAGTAGCCATAAAAATTACTTAAGTAGAAGTATTGTTACCTCAGCAAAATATTACTCAAGTAAAAGTAAAAAGTAGTCATCCAAATAGTTACTCAAGAGAAAGTAAAAAAGTATTCCACAAAAAAGTTTGAAAAGTACTGAGAAGCTTTCAGCGAGAGCACCCGAGAGAGAGAGCACCTGAGAGAGAGAAAGAGAGAGCGCCTGAGAGAGAGAGCGAGAGCGCCCGAGAAGAAGAGTGACAGCCCCTGACAGGGAGAGAGCGAGAGCGCCTGAGACATAGAAAGAGAGCGCCTGAGAGAGACCAAGAGAAGAATATAGCAGAGTAGCCATAAAAATGACTTAAGTAAAAGTATTGTTGTCTCAGCAAAATATTACTCAAGTAAAAGTAAAAGGTAGTCATCCAAATAGTTACTCAAGCAAAGAAAAAGTTACTTAAGTAGTGAAAGTACTGAGTAACTATCAGTAAAGAAAACTAGATCAAGAGAGAGAGAGCGCCCGAGAGCGAGTGGGAGCAATATGACGCCAACATAAGTGCCAACAGTTCCCAACAGGTGTCGCTAAAGGCCAAGTCAAATTTACTCAAGTAAAAGTAGAAAGTAACTTGTGAAAAATGTACTCTAAATGTTAATGTAATGAGTCCATCTCTGCTTACATATCTTCCTTTTACACACAAAGTAAGTTTTACACCTGACGTGCGTGGTATGTGTTTATATGCCACTGTCTGAAACTGACAGGTAACGACAGACTAATGGAACATTGAACAATATTTACTGGTTAACCTTTTTGATAAGGAAATCAAATAGACCAATTTCTAATATTATCTTTTCAATGCAAATAATTTCCATGCAAAGCAATTTGCAGAAATGATCAAATATTCTGTGTGAGTCATATCTTAACATAGCAGCTATATAAAGATGAGGATCGCTTACTTTCTTTTTTGCTTCTGTTCCAAAAACACATCTTTTCATATCTTTGGCAACAATTGTTTGGCATCTGCAGGACTTCTGGAAATGTCCTCAAAGTGATATATAATTGTTGATGAAAATAATTGCTAGCAATGAATCTTGAATCCTCCTCTGAATATCTAAAATGGGGTTACCAGAGAACAAAATTGAGACTTTTCTAAAAAATTGTAAAGTAGACACACTAGATAAACCTTAGCAAGCATAGGTGTTGTATGACATGTGCTTTCTAGCATCAGATATTTATATCCTGGTCATTAATCTGTTTTGGCTGTGTACACCAACACACCATTTATAATTAGACTAGACGATATGACATCAGAATATTACACCAGCAAGCTTATTCTGCGTAGCTACAGAAACTAGCCCCCTGCCCCATGATGTAAGATGTTTAAATATAATATGTTCTCGTGCTCCCATCTAGCACATGCATATTGCCTGTAACTTATAGCCTGGCGGGCCAGAACCAAGGCATCGTCCACGCAACGCACATCCCTAGAAGTTTGTATTGGATCAGGTAAAACCAGGGTTGGATAATGTAAAAAAAAGTCAATCAAATTGTGTTATCCAGTCAGAGCGCAGTAGGTGGGACAAGCGGCGTGGAGGCGTGACAACCAAAGCCGGCACACATCTTGCGTAGCCCGTACAAACTCCCATCAGGATTCCCAGCAGATTGGAGAAAAAGTAGAACGAGAGAGCAAGAGAGACCATTAGAGAGACCAAAGCATGAAACATGTAGGGTGTGCAGAGAGGGAGAGAGAGAGAGAGAGAGACCAGCAGAGAGAGCATGAAACATGTAGGGTGCGTGTTGTGTGCAGAGAGAGAGAGAGAGAGAGAGAGCAGAGAGTGAGAGAGAGACCAGCAGGGATACTGAAACATGGTGCGTGTTGTGAGCAGAGAGAGAGAGAGAGAGAGAGAGAGAGAGAGAGAGAGAGAGAGGGAGCGAGAGTGAGAGAGAGACCAGCAGAGATACTGAAACATGGTGCGTGTTGTGAGCAGAGAGAGAGAGAGAGAGAGAGGGAGCGAGAGTGAGAGAGAGACCAGCAGAGAGACTGAAACATGGTGCGTGTTGCAGCGTCCACCCAGCCAGCAGGCTGCCAGACAGCTAATGGTGCTGGCACACTCAAATAAAAGCACGCAGCTATTTTGTTCTCTTTGAGGTTTCCTC
>OMKY01182177.1:0-11975 GCA_900302395.1 Bregmaceros cantori
CTTGCGTCCGAGGAAAGGAGGAGCAGTACCCTAATGTGAGGTACCCCAACCATGGTGAATTATCAACATCCACGCTCCCACTCGGGTTTTGTTAGACGCATCTTACACCCCAGGACACAAACGACGTCTTATCTGCCCCTCCCAAAAAAAAAAGGAAGTCTTATCTGCCCATCAGAGACTTTATAGTTTATCCCATCGACATCACAGAAGACCAACGCCAATATGGAATTGTTATCCAAGCACACGTTTTTCACTGCCAGTTTTTAGCCTTTTATGATAACTTTAACTTTGTGAATGAGACTCCAAAAATGTGTAGTCCAAAATTTAAGAACAGTCCATTTTGGTAATTGTAAGAGTAAGTACGATGTCAGTGAAACTGCTGATAGAGTGGCCCGCCTCAAGGTCGAACATGTAGTGTTACACAATCACTACAGTGATTGTCAATCACCTCAGCGCAGAGGAGCTAATCAGGCGCCAGATTTGGTAAACTTTTCTTGCATTACAATCTACAACTTGGCAGAGAACATGAATGTGCTTCGATATAAGAAGACAACACTATCATTCGACAAGGTCCGGATCCCCCCCAAGAGACTTTCTGGAAAACATCATTATGTTTTGAATCTGATCTATATTCAGATTCCCCCCCATCATCATCATCCCAGGATTCCCCCCAACGTCCGTTTCCGTGTGACGACACGGCTTGGCTTGAACTTTTCCACCAAGTGCAATGTGTGCGAGGACTCTGTGATGATAACTTAATTGAAAGCACGACAGTGGGTGATTAAGGTTTGATGTAAGGGGCTCAAAGGCATTTTTGTGGAAACGTTCATGTATTTTTCCACCAAGGTTACTGGATATTGCCTTTCAAATATCCATAACACTCCTTACCCTTCTTCCCTGCCTCTTATTTCCAAAGACATATTTCATTTTTCATATGTAACGCATATTAGGAAGAGCTAGACTAAACATCCTAGAATTGCATCCAAACCCTGACAATATTGTATTCATACACAACTATCAACTCCTTTGAATAAATTATTTTAATTGTGTAGGGTGTAAGATTTACGCACACACAAACACATATTAAATATATGCACACCAGACTTTAAGGCGCCTTTATGTTTTTTGAGAAATATAAAACCTTTTACATCGGTCTTATAGTGTGGAAAATATGGTACTCATTTCCTTTCACATCAGTTACCTCTACCGTTCATATGACTACTATTCAATGCTCAATGTGCTCTGGCAATGCCCCATAATCTTTCCATGAGCAGATAAAAATATATATCAAAATATATATGCATGCAGTGGCTCTAAAATAGCCATTGATGAGGTATGTTCCATATCTGTCCCATGAGATATTGAAATACAATGATTGTCTGAAATACTTATGAAGGTAGATTGGTATTGTCCGTCAAACCGAAATCCAGACAAACTGAACAACAGATGTGCACAATATCTCATCCATCTACATGTTTACAGACACGGAGAGACGCTCAAAGACACACACACACACACACACACACACACACAGTTAACATGGGGCACTCAGGATTGTTAGGATGAAAACATAAAAACACATTGAATAATGCACGACTACTCCCAGGCTTTTATTACAAAATACATTTTTTCAGCCAAAGCACAGCCACACTGCCCAGCCAGCATAAACACTTTATTCCCAGTCCCTATGGGGAGATTTGAGAAATCTAATGAGAATGTAAAATCGCTTCTTGGCTTATGCCTTTTGGCATCAGACTATGCTCTAGTGTTGGGAAGTCCATTGTTAAAGCGATTAGCAGAATTAATGTAATGCTGACCGATCGATATTCAAAATTTTCAGGCCGATACCGATTATTAAAATAGTTAAGAACAGTGGCATAAAGTAGTGGTTTCTACAAACATAAAGCAGTCATTTTATTCATTATTCGTATGTCTTTTCCTTCTTAGTCATAGTGGAACGGTACTTGGACATGATATTCATGTGCAAAAAAGCTGGACATACGTTGAGCCAAACAATGAAGCCAAAAGCCCGCACAGCCATTAATGTACTTAGCGAACTAATTGTGGAAGACGAATGCACGATGTGTCCTTTGTTAATCAAGTCCTGTGCGAACGCATGTGGGTGTGTTTGTCGTTGTAATTCTCTCTCTCACTCCCATGAACGGAAAATTATTAATCTGAAAATGATACATCTGTGGTAATCACTTTAATTGTGCTGTGCTACGCATTATATTTAAGTTGAGTTTGTCATCTGTTGTGTGTTTTTACACATAACTTTATGACGTTCTGTGTGTGCGCATTCGTGTGTGTGCTGCAAGTGACCACTGATCCTTTGCGTAAAAGTCAAGTCAGTGGCCACACATTTCAATGTGTGTGTGCGCACAAGACACTCACACACACATACATGTAATGAACATGAACATGAACAAATGATCAATGCCAATACATTGTCTATAAATGTCAAAAGGTGTGCGTATAACTGGTGGAGGGTCTCGGCGGTCTCTGCCTCTGACAGCCCGTGATGCGGGAGGCTATGGTGCCATAAACACCCTGTTCCATGCAGTGGAAGCCTACTGGGCGCGCCCTGCACATCCAATCAAGTGCCGTTATCCCGTGATTCGCAGACACACACACTCACGATTGAATAAAGTATATCTCTATCTGAATAAAATGCCCCTCTTTCTCTCCTCGAAAGTTACACGTGCACACAATCAGTCGGAAAGAAGACCACATGTACAGAATCTGTGGCAATGACTGCGAGATCTTCCGTTTAATGCGCACTATAAGCACAGAAAATCATGTGCGCGCGCGTCACACAGCGCAAACACGCAGGCGACTTGCGACCCCCATGCTGTTGCCACTGCCTCCGCACGTTTTCAGAATGGAAAAAATGCATTAGGTTGTGACCCAGGGTTAAGGTATGTTGTAAGCCCCCCCACACACACACCGTCTGTACATTGAGCAAAAGATTCCGTCAGAACACACAACAGAATAACACAAGCTGCACAAATTGGGCTACAGAGCCAGCACATCTGCTCAAGTAGGAGTACTTTGGATTTGTGAATCAGTTTCAGAACAGTCCATGAGCCCTTGTCGGTTTGAAGAGTCAAAATCTCATCTTTCAGTCCGTAAGGGCTGATTTGAAACAATGCTGCAATTATTGATGCGAGTGAATCAACCGCAGCATCTTACTAAAAAGGATAACCCATCACAAGAACTCTGACAGACAGTTCTCAATCTGCTCCGTGAAGCGTGCACTGTCAGTTTGCACACAGGACTTCCCTTGCATCTAGTGGCTCTGATTGAGCGGCTCTGAAGTTCTGTAAGTTTGACAAATCATAGCACTCCAGCTTTGAGAAGAGATGTTGCAGATTTTGTGTTCAAAGCATTAACAGATCTGATAATATTTATCCCTGTTTTTGCTTTTTAATGAATCTCCGTTTGTTGAAGATGTTTGTCAGATCCATTAAATATTTGACTGACTGTCATTTAATTGCTTGTATTCTGCTTCACATAAAACTGTGTATCACATACTCAATTCTGCTTGTCTTGGCTCAGAGCATGCCTTCACCGTACTCTGAAAGGCAAAGGCACAATATATTTTACTCAAGCATTGGTGATGCTATGGTCTTCAGATCTCAGTTGAGAGATGGATCATGGGGTTTGGCATGCAAATACTGAATTCCGCTCTAATTAAAAGTGGTGATACATAACTAATTAAATTTAACCTACTATCAACCCAAATGTTAAAATATCAAACCTAAACATATCCGCAAGAGGCATGGAGAACCTTCAGAATAGTGTGCCAGGAGCCCTTGTTATCTCCACTGCACTAGTTGGACCTAATGGTAGGTACTCATCAGTAGGAGTCCTCAACATTCTGAATTCTGTATTCAATTCGTAACTCAAGAAAAGAACGTGCTAGCCACTCTTACTTTATATGAAGAAGTCAAACTTCTTATCTTTGATTTGATGTACGGCAAAAGATGTGGGTCTTCAAAGTTACTTTGAACAGTCACAAATCACTGATGATCACTGTTGATTTTTATCTTATTTTAAATTATTTGAAGGTACTAGAATAGAGAAAAAAGCGAGGATATTCGGAGGAGCAGCATTGTGCTGAGTGGCAAGGAATACCATGGGCTCTTTCTTGCTACCTGTTCGACAAGTTTGGCCTTGTTAGAATTAGAACAGTCTTTAAAAGAACACTTCAGTGTGTGCCAAAATGGAACAAAGGCATAGATTAGGAGGAGGGCGACTTGAATATGATTGATTGAGCAAATCGACACACTCTCACTCTTAATGGTCAGGGTGTTCTATAGGAGAGCACGATAGCTCTCCTATTCTCTGCCAGCTCGAGGGACATATCTGATGAGTTTATTATCATTCTTTATTTTCGCACCTCAATTCACTACAAGTCAGCGTGTAGACGGAACAATTGCCATTCAAGAGGGTGAAGGAGTGCAAAAATGCATGTCAAGAATGCACCACATTACATTATATAATACATGATCTACATTAGATTGGGATGCATTTCAACTTTCATTATTAGTCAAAGTGCTAATGCTAGCACTTAAAGGTAAAATGACATTAATAAATAGCAACAAGCCTAGAGGGCAAATTATCACTATATTCCCGCAAACAGCAGGGAATTATTGCTGATTAATGGTCCTGGAAGTGCGGGCTGATGTCAACGGCGACACCTCGTTGTTCCGTCATCCCCACCCCTCTCTTCCGACAGGAAGCAAATCCAAAAAACGATCCGCTTATTTTGTTAGGATCCCTCCAAAACTCTAACCTTAACCATAGCCCTAACCCTCCAAAACCCTAACCCCTAACGCTAACCCCTGACCTAACCCTAACAAAATAATCTATTCGAACTTTACATCACGGCAAACAATAGGTCAGATCGGAATTGATCACAGAGCAAGCAATATTGAAGTGGAATGTTTGGAAGGTTTGGAGACCAAAGAGGGTAAAGTTTAACACATGAACACTTATTGGGTCCTTGTGCATTTTTCCATTTCATTTGAGTGGCATTTTGGCTGGGATCAGGCTCATCTGTGCGCAGGATGCACTTGTCACTAAATTTTGATATCACAAAGATGTTATTTTTGTTTTTCAAAGATTCCCCACATTGTGTAGATCAGGGGTGGGGAACCAGTGGGCCACACCCGGCCTGGGACACCCTGTCATTTGGCCGACGGAGCAATTCCTAAATGTATTATATATTAAAAATATAATATATATAGCACCGCCACATCTTTTTGTTTTGAGTATGAAGGAGCAGCAGCAGTCAGTCGACTGGATAACGGATGTGCACAGCGATCGGATTACAATACTAACACTTTAAGAAGTCTATGTGGGACCCAGAAAGTTAATAACCCGGGGAGACTACGTGATAACTGTTGGATACTGTATTGCACGCGTGTGTGACAGATGCTCACGCCGACAGAGCCGTTCCGATCGCAGGACAACTTGCCTTCCAATCTCCTCGACTCAGCGTGCGGGTAAAATACAGCTTTAGGACAGTAAAAATGACTGAAAAATATACACCGTGTACTCTGCGGCCCTTGGTAGATTTTATAAATTTGCAAACGGCCCTTGATGGGAAAAAGGTTCCCCACCCCTCGTGTAGATAACATTGCATTATTTTAATGCCTCTCTTTTAGGGATTGTTTCCACCAATATTTTGGGCTGTCTCCTCAGATGGTAATGCTATTCCGGTTTGAGTACTGGCCTTAGGTAAACACCAAGATGTTAAGCCAAGCCCATATCTTTGTCAGCAAATTGTACTGCCCTACTTGGAAATTAAATGCTGCTACCTCTCATGGGCTGGACTCGGTAGTGAGCAGTGTGATGAGAACATTGTGGAACCTTTATATCCTTTACAGTTAATATACGTGTAATAATTCCACAAAATACTCCTGGTAAACCACAAACCTAACCTGAACATAACAGAACATTTACTGGAAGTCTGTTTATCTTATTGCAACTGCCGCGCTAGAATTTTTAAAATTATGTTGCTAGTCAATATGCACTACTATGAATTAGATTCTCACTCCATCATTAAATTGCATTACTTATTAGATTGTCAATCTCACCCTTCTCAATTTTTTTTCTTTTTTGTTTTTCTCCAAGTGATGCATCTTTTAATGTAATGGCCCACGTTTGCTTTCTGCTCTACACTCCCAGCATTTGATTGATCTGTCCATACAAATATTGATGCCGTTCAGCACATGCAAAGCTTTCCCCCCCTAATCCATTAATTGTATCAACTTGTTGTGTTGACATAAAATGAAACACGCTGAGCTTGTTTTTTTTTTTTTTCTAGACGGAGTGCTGTTGCTGTGAGTAAGGAGTTTAATTTATTACAGTAAATGAATAAACGGAACCAAAGGGTTGACTCCTAATATGTGGAACTCCTTATGTAGACATTCACACACCAACCGAGGCGACTGCCATGGAAGGGAGCAATTTGGGGTTCAGTGATTTGCTCTGCACGGGGGGCGTGGTCATGCACAGAGACAGATCTGATGGTTGCAGAGGCTGTGCAAGTATAAATCGACCTTAACTCATACCGGAATGCCCTGACCAAATTTCGGCTAATCAAATGCCGGCGCTGACACCCAGTGGGGAAGAACGTTTTATTTCCGATGCATTGCAGTAGATGACGGAGTGGAGAATTGCTGAAATGGAGGTTGCCCCCCGCCAGTTGTTTGCTTTGACTGCAGGTGGGCTTGCCGAGACATGCCTGCTGATCAAGCAGATGTTTGTGCACTTTGTTCTATGCCATGCAAGGCTGACCTGGCTGCGGAAACCACTTGAGGACAAGTGACCATGTCAGCCGAGGTGCTCTGTGCTAAGCCACGATCAGCCTCCAAGCTGATCAAACATGAGGATCAGCATGTTTACTGTTGACTGTCTGGCCATTGTGTGCAATAAGCTCATTGATTTGTAGGCATTCTCCAACTACTTGGTAATCTATGAAAATCCTTCATAATTTTGGTCCAACAGAATTACTGCCCAGCAGTCACTCAACCTCTGTGCCTTTTCTGACGAGACACTTGTCATTTGTGAATGTTATGGTTTACTGCAGGCCACACATGAAACAGCTAATACTGCTGCAAGAGGTGTTCTAAGGTGTCCTAAATATAATTTTAAAAAGGTAAAACAAATACACGCCTGCTGAAGTTGCAGTTATGGCAAATGATGTATGAATTGAATTACCCCTTTTTTTGTCTAAATGTAATCCAAAAGTAATCCTTTCCCAACCATGATGGATTAGGACATGTGGCTTGAATGGCCAGCACTGAACAAATAGCAAATATAGGAAAGTGGATGAAACGTGGCTGGGTGCCCGACAAAGAGCGAGGGGGGAGAAAGAGAGCTAGAGAAGCGGAGAGATCTCGCTCACAGCCACACACGTGCACACACCATTTTTCCAGGGTAATTAGAGAAACCCGCTCTCACATGCATTAAATGTACTGATGATTTGACAAAACATCTAAAGTGCCTGTTTCCATGCCGATTTTAGTTTAACATGATGGGAGAGAGAAAGGCGGCAGTGGGGTGGGTAAAGAACGATAGAGCTGGAGTGTGTGATTTAAAAAAGGAGGTATTGGAACATAGGCAGGGAGCGAAGGGAATAGTCTATAGGATCAAAAGGAAGACTACAGCTTGTGAATAGCAAATAATCTAGCTTTCTATATAGTGTTCAGAGCTTTGCTAACGCAGCCTGCCCGGAAAGGTCAGAGGCCAATGATTTCTAAATGCCACAACCTTTTATACTGAAAGTCCCACTACACTGCTGTTCTGTTTGCATCGGTCACATGTGCACCTGACAAAATGTTAGCCCATGCTGGCTGAATCCACCATACCCTCATTGATGTAGAGCAGGTCAGGGGCCACATAGAGGAAAATGTGCTGCCAAGTTTTGGGGCAATGAAAGCATGGTAGTAGACATGAAGGGCCGAAGAAGCATCCTGCCAGCTGTTGTGGCCGTTTCTCAATATTTATGTAAGCGCTCCGAGTTGCGAGTTACCATAGGTTATACGTTTAGCCGACACACGCTGCAATTTATAGAAAATAAACACATGCGTTCCAAAATATAATTCAAGCCTTGGTTGTGAGTTCCCCCTTCTTTATATTTTTCTGCATGATGGTGTCTCATGACTGGTGGTGCGCAATGAAGTTACCGCATTTCACTGGCAAAAGCGCAATGCCTCGTTGATGCACTTGTATACACGTGGGGACACAGTTGGCATGATAGTTGCTGCTACGCCAGAGGACCGGCAGAGTCACTTTTACTTTTTTCTTGAGATTTTTTCTGTGACATACACAAGAGAGCGATTTAATTTGATCAATAGATGATACAAACCCCAGAAAAAGTTCTTTAAACTCATTTGGGAACAGAGCACACACATGTACATGCCCCTGGTCGCTGCTGTAAAAAACAATTGAAATCCATGTATCATATTTGCTCCATGAGTTTGTTGCGCTGGGTAGGCGCAACAAAAATTAAGATTTGTGTAAAACAAAAGTTAAGATTTTCTGCACTGGTGCGGTGGCCAACGCGCGATACCAGAGTGAGTTGGGCATGCTACGATGGCTACACTACATTGGTTCAAGTTGCAGTGCGGTGACCACCACACCACCGGTGTGGGTGGAAACACTGTGCTAGTTACCAAAACAAGACATATAAAGTCTGTGCTCCCATCGAAAATGAACTATTTTCAATCTTTGGAAATCATCTCAAGCCCACCTGTTTGTGGGCTTGAACTACCACACTTTTGCGACCCCTGATAGAGAGGGTCTGAGGCATGCGCCACGCCCGAGCATCACCATTGCATGGACTCTAAATACAGTCTGTGTGATGTTACTGCAGATACGCTCCAGTGGAGATACATGTACATGCGGAGTGTGTGTGTGTGTGTGTGTGTGTGTGTGTGGTGATGAAATAAGACGTAATTCTTGTTTGTTTGTGGGTAATCTCTGGAAAGGGTGTTTGTGGGCGTGGATGTGTCTTCGGTTGGACCGGGGCAGCGAAGCGGACTGGGTTGCAGAAGAGGTGTCCTCGTTTGCATACGTCCGATAATCAAAGCGAAAAGATGAAGTCAATTTAGGAACGCCTTAGAGAAACACGCCCGGCACAAGCAGCGGTGGATTCGTGTTTGCATGAGAATCTGCTTCGTGTATGTGTGTGTGTTACCATGTTTGTGAATTTCTGTCTCTGTGTGTTTGTCTGTTTGTGAGCATACATGCATTAATGTGTGTGTGTCTGTATGTGTGTGTGCGTGTGTGTATGTATGTATGTGCAATTGAGAGAGAGAAGTGTACATGCTGAATGTGTTATAAGCATATTCAAGCATGCGCATGTGTGCTCTTTGTAAGCCATTGCATGCATTTATTTATGTGTATATTTCTATGTACATTTGGGAGTAACATTTGTGCATGTGGCCCCACGCTCACATCTCCCTGGGGTTTGTGCATGGGTGTGTAATGTGCTGTGAAGCCAGTGCAGGCACCCATCTGTGTGTTCCCTGTGTATACCTGTCTATGACATGGCGTGTGTATGTGTGCTTTCAGTATATGTAAAAGAAATCCTGGCAATATTGTGTGCTGCCCATAGTGTGTAACAAGTTTTTGTACACAACAATATATGGAGATCCCCAATGGTTGTGCATTTGTGTGTGTTGTGCCTTGCAACGCGTTGCACAGCTGAATACATCATTAGAGGCTGTTGTGGTGTGCGGGCTCCCCGAGGGAGTCCTGGAGAGGACAGGATGTATGTACAGGCTGTATGTTGCTGTTCCAGATACCTGTCATTCGGAATGAGGAAAAGTTTTTTTTCTCAGACAATACGCGGTGGGACACTACACAGTAAATTTTGCAGTGTTAAATATGCAGTGTCAAAGTTCATTGACTCATTCAGAGTTATTACAACAACGGAGGGAGTTGAATATTTTCTAGTGTTGGTGTTAATTTGCAGAGTTACAAGGCGCTGTGTCAATTAGACTCTACAAAGCCCCGTCCACACATGCTCTTTTGGACCAATAGGCTGGCTGCTTCTACTAGTAATTCCAAAAAGAATGAGAGAAAGGAACGGGTTGCACTGATTATTAAATTGTGCGTTTATTTGGGTCACAGATCCGCACGATAGCATTTGGGTGTGGAATAGCACAGTGCAAGTTACCACCATCCGTTTTAAATAATACGGTAGGTGTGTGTACCCACTGAGTAGACATGTTGAAAAATAGTCCAAAACACGTCAAAATAATTGGAACCAGATTTTAGCCAAATAATTGTCTCAATGAATGAATTAGACAAGCAGTACAGAATCAGATGAGTGCAGGCCAACTACAGTATTGAAACAAGAAACCCTACACTTCATATATTTTGCATTATATTATACAGGTCCGGCAGTGTATATAAATAAATAAAACCATGAGGAACACTGATGACAAAACTGTCCAGGTAAGGAAGATGGATATTATTTGTCCCCGAAGGTAATTGCTTTTAGTCGGATCATTGCGTTGTTGTGCCACAAATGCAGTATTTGCATTGACCCTAAATAAAACTGTGCTCAATGCCGCTGCCACACTCAGCTTTTATGCCCGTGTGTACACATCACCAGTCGTCAACATGAGGCTGGAAGCGTGCTCTGACTGCCTGGTTGTGCCAGGTGTGGAATGAGGATGATTCTTTCCGTCATTTCAACATGAACCTGATGCAATATCACAAGCATAGACTGTATATAAAGTAGACGCAGCGTGCATGACGTCATCCCATTGCTTTCATCTAATTTTTTTGTGCCCGCCGACTGCGCGCTGCCACTGTTGAAAGTACCCGTATATCCGGTCCCAGGAGAGATAGAGAGAGCTATACATTATATGAGAGACACCCCACAAGCGACTTCTTCCGGTGGTACTGTCCGCTAAATATATATATATATATATATATATATATATATATATATGTATATATATATATATATATAAAATAAAAATCTGACGTGTTTGTGAAATTATGACCCCCCTCACACAATGAACCGTTAATTATCCCAACAATATACATTAAAACATAAATTAGAAACAATCTTTAAATAGGTTAAACGGCCTGCTAAAATTGATATATTTCTATTGTAAATCCCATAGGCTCCGTGCTTTTGGTAGTCGACTCTGCCCACTCGACTAGCAGAAGCACACGGAAGTCGGCACGCCAGCTGAAGCGAATGCGACGTCCATATTTACATACAGTCAATGGTCACAAGCCAACTACACTACCCAGCGACCCGGAATCTGGTCACTTGACTGCGGTAAGCGGCAAGGGATCTATCGGTAAGTTGGTGATTAAGTATGATTATGTTGCTACAATTGTTACATGTGTCATTTCCAACAACTACAAAATTAATCCAGATCCGTGCACAACTTTTTCAGTTGGGGAAAGACAAATTAACCAACGTAACCAAAAGCATAACCTGCTTTGCGGCGCAGTATATATAATAGTATAATCAAATGGTTACAGAGCCAATCATTATTTTCAGCAGGAGCAGGTTAATTAGAACATGCTTTTTGGTGGTGGGGGAAAGTGGGGGGATGTCTGGAGGAAACCCAGAACCTTCTTGCTGTGAGGTAACAGTGCTAACCACTGCACCACCGTGCCACCGAAAGATTGCACCGCCACCATCCCACAAGAGATCAGATGCAAACATTTCCTGCAAGGATCCCCTGAAGGGAAGTGAAGACACAGTGACAATCAGTGGGGAATATTCAGGGCCTTCTAGGCCTTCAGAGAAGGCCTAGAAAATTGAGGGAAAAAAAGTTATTATATTTAAATATGTGTAATTATAATTACAATAGGTATTTAAGTAACTGTCTCATTTAATTGAATACATCATGATACATTAATACATCGTCTATGTTCTAGAATTGGTTCCTTGTCAAGTTCACATCAGCAATGAAAGGGTTAATATA
>OMKY01182184.1:0-10273 GCA_900302395.1 Bregmaceros cantori
TATGAACCGTAACCCATAATAACGAGGCTGCAGTCTTGAAAAATATAATTCTCATAATGGTCTAAAAGGGTCTAAAATATAACTTGGTGATTCCTAGAACCTTGATCTACAAAAATCAGTTGTGTTGAGTGAGTTGTTATAAAACAAGATAACATTAGCATCACTTTGTCTAAACACTGTGACGGTTGTTAATCCACAATAACAACAGACCATAACAGCACTGTTCATAAAAATGTATGAATGACGTTCTGCTCTGTGGGTGGTGACAATAGGAGTGGGCCCCAGTCTCTGAATCAAGGCCTTCTTTCTCACTCTCCGGAAGTTGTTTGAAATCATTCCATAGAAACATGACAGGCCTTCTGTGGCATTTAAGGTTTTTAACTTTTTCACTGCCAACCCAGTCCTACAGAAGACATTATAATAACTTCCGACTCACAAGCTTTAATTATTTAACTTCATTTTTCTGTTTACGAAGGATAAGGAGAATTAATGTACACTCAGTCCTCCGTTAAAGGAGTTTTAACATTGTCAACCTTTTAAACTGGCCTTATTACTTAAATGTATATCTATTATCTGTAGGTACTTGTTCAACTAGCCAAGATTGGTTGAAAATATCTCCCCTTTTATCAGTCCTCTGTTAAAGGAGTTCTGTTAACCAAGCAAAACTAATTAACACTAACAACAATTAATCAAAATCTTTTTTTTTTTCAACTAGGCCGAGAATGAGATGGATTGAAAATCCCAATCTTTTTCTTCTTTCTTCTCTCTTCTTTCCAGTCCTCTGTTAAAGGAGTTCTGTAACCAATCCCAATTACTGTCCATAACTGTAGTGAGGTAAATAGCTGCTATATTTCTTAAATCAAAATCTTTAAAAAAAAAATCACTGTTGTGAAGCACCTTGAGGCAGCTTCGGTTGCGATTTTGGCGCTATATAAAAAGTAAGGGAAAAAAAGAAAAAAGTCTGTGTGACAACAATACTTAATGGGACTTTCAAGCAAGCAAATTATTTTCCCCAAATTAAATCTAAAGCTGTAGATAAGACGAATTATTGTGAATATATGTTCTTTTCAAGATGTGGGGAAAAGAACTAAAAAAATCTGTCTATCCATGTGACGTCCAACCACACAACTGCATTATCATAATGCTGAACAAAGATTTGTTTCATCTAGCCATCATATCAGTGCCATTATTTTGTATTTATTGTCTTGTAATGTGCTATGTGTGCTATGAATTGCTCTCCCGAATGGTTGTAATTTCATTTCTGGTTAATAAAACGCGGGGGAGGGGTGGGGAGGGGGTTGTCACAGACACAGTCTCGTGCAAGAAATGCGCTGCCCTCTAGTGGAAATAGGGGTACTTCGCAACTAGGCAGCGGTCTAGGACGTGTTCTGTTTTTTATTTAATTGAATTAATTCACTCGTCTACGATACTCATAGCAGGAACCGTAAAAAAATAGTGATTTTTAAAAAAGAAAATACAAATGGAATTTAAATATATGCTTTTTACTCAAGTAAACAATCTTGTTACTTTTTCCATCTCTGCATGGATAGCAGCCTTCCACTGCAAGCGTAGCAGGTGTGTAAATGTTCACAAAATCGGTTAAAAACTGGATTTTTTTTGTTCTCTATATATTTTAACACATCATATGTCTGGGAGAATATTTCCGGTTGCACATCCATCTGTCAACTGTCAAGCCCCATCTGGAATTCCATCTTCTGGACAGACGAGGAAGCGAATGTAATGGCATTTTAAACCGGGTTTTCATGTTAATACAGTTGCGCTGAAGTTTGAAAGTCCACCAATATATTTTGCATAAAATAACATTGCGCAATATAAGGAACTTTGAGAGGACCAATATTTTTCAGGACCAATATTTTGGTGCCGTAACGGTTCCGAGAACGAAAAAGTTAAACATAGGCCTGCCTGAACCGTTCCGAACTGAAGGTTTTCAAAAATAACTTCGTTTTCACACAAACATGCTCCAGTATAACACAAAACAGAGTACAACAGAAGTTGAAATGGCCCTGTTTGGTACCAATTGAAAAGTCTTCAGATACCAGTCGAGACTGTACGGCCTTTAGCTGTCGAGTGTTCACTCACTGTGTAGTTCTAGTGCTTCGGCCACATTAAATAACCACTTTGCTCAGACAATATGTCATTGTCCAAGATGCTCTGCACCTTGACCCTACTACAGTTTCATCGGCAACTCTGTCAAGGGTCCTTCGATGGTAGCTCATGTACTAGTCTACACCTTTAGTTTTTATTGGGTAATTTAATTTCTGATAATTTGTTGCTGTTCGCCTTTCTTATTTTCTATTGCCTTTTCTTCTGCCTTCAACTTTTGTTTTTTTTTATACACTGTGGATTGTCAATCATTTGGTGGTTTTGGTTTCTTTGTGATCATTTTTGCAACATTTTATACCTTATTTATATTGATGTCACAGAGACAACGTGATGTTATTTATGAAGTTATAACGATGTCACTGAGACAATGTGATGCAAGTCACGAATGCAGGAATGCGTACAACAATCAAAGCTTGACTGGAATGTATTCATTGCAACTAAGTTACAGTCCTGAGTCTTTGTTGGTGTGTGTGTGGGTATATGTGTGGGGGTGTGTGTTTGTGTTTGTACGTGTGTATGTACACACGCACACGTGTGTGTGTTTATGTGCGTCCATGTGTATATAATAATACCACAACTCACAGAACTAGTAAGTTACTCTGGCATGTTTTTTCTGCAAGTTATCATCCCATGATAATCATGTTACCCTGTGATCTATGGACATTTTTGTTTTGAAAGTAATATAACACTACTCACGTATTATTTGTAACAAAATGTAATAAAATGGCTGTGTATAATACATTGATCTTTGTTTGATCTTCTCATCAGAGGTGGGAGTCATGGGACTCGGATTTGGGTACAACTTGAGCCACAAAGATAACCTTATGCTTGTCTCTGGTCCAGAGCCTCGGGGTCTTTTCCAATTCACATAATGCAGCACTTTGAATACTTCCCTTCAGAGTATAGTGCTGTTGCATGTGGTGTCACAGCTCAGCGGCGACATTTTGCTGGTATCACGTACAGTGAACTATACGTACGGTTAAGTGGTATTATTTCCACTCAATGTAGTTGGGCTGCCATCTGCTGGCGATTGATTGAATATTACCATGGATAAATCAATAACAGACCACTTTTAAATGAATTGTATTGCGTAGTTCCAGCACTAGCACTTTATTTCTGAATCTGGGTATTCCGACCTGTCCGGCCTTATTGCTGAATCAAATGTACAAATTTGTATGCCGTATTTCTCAAAGTGAGAATGTAATCATCACCACCCTGTCTGATACGAGACAAAGTTCAGTCAGGATTACGTCCATTATATGAAGTCACTGGCGGTCATGCCTGCCACACTTATTTGGAATAATCTGCCTTTTTAAAATTTGTATTTTTAAATGTATTTCTTGTTTTCTTGTTATATTGTCACTTGTATATTGTCCTGTGTTGATATGGACCACCCTGTGGGTGTGTCTGAAATAAAGGTATCCATCCATTCATATTATTTTTTAAACAAAAGGCGCATATAAAGAGGTATGAATAACGGTCTTGATGTCACCACTGTCCGCCAGGGGCGTGCGGGTAGCGGTCAGCACGGTGACGTCATCAGCCCTCTCCGCGCTGATTAGCTTCTCGGGTGGTGACGTCAGCAGTCGGTCGGTGGCCAGCAGGAAATGCGGAAGTGCTAGCCGTTAGCCGCCAGCTAGCTGCTGTAGCCCCCAGACATCCATCCGTGGCCTCCAGCCCCCGGGACTACCCGCGCCGCACTCGCTGCCCTCTCCCCGGCCTCCTCCACCCGTCCCGCCCCGCACACCAGGTGAGGCGCCGGGCAAGGCGTCCCGTGTCGGCCGGCGCTAACTGTTTTTTCACTGCGGGTGTGGGGAGTGTTAACGTGTCGCCCCCTGCTGTTGTTTAACTAGCTAAGCGGTTACCGTTAGCCCCGGTCTGCAACATCATCTATCCGAAAGATACCGATTAAACCGACCCGGGTCTGTGAACACCCCCCGCCCCTCAAAACTGCTGCTGTCATTCCGGGGATTGGGGAGTGCCGCCGCTGGTGATCTATTGATGGGTCATCACTTCCCCCCACTCCTCAGTCCCGGGTTGAGACCAGACCCGGGTTAACACGGCAGTGTTTTTTTTACACCAAGGCAGTGGATAGCCGAGTGGATGCGCGGTTAGAGAAGTCTGTTGGGGATTTGTGGCTGATGCTGAGTCTGACGTTGTTGTTGTGTGTGATTGACAGGAGCCAAGATGACAGCCGCACCTTACAATTATTCTTACATCTTCAAATATATCATCATAGGTGAGTAATTCATGTTAAATGTGCAAATATATCGTCATAGGTTAGTAATTACATCTTCAAATACGTCGTCATAGGTAATTACTGGTACATCTTCAACTACATCGGCATAGGTCATTACTGGTACATCTCTACATCATTATAGGTGAGTAATTAACGTTACATTCTCAAATACATCATCATAGGTGACTAATTAATGTTACATGTTCAAATGAATCATCATAGGTGAGTAAGGTGATGTTACGTGTTCAAATATATCATCGTAGGTAATTACTGTTACATCTTTAATATGGTCTAAAAAAAGTCTGAAATTCAAACACTGCAATTGTATTCCTTTTTTTTTTTTTCAAAAAAGGAGAAAGGTAGTAAATACTTGCGTTTCGGTCAGAATACGACTATATGACTGGCTTTTATTGAGAACCACAATTGATGATTAAATTATAGTCCATGTGTGCACACTGCACCAACTAAATTTATTTATTTATCTTGAAAAAAAGAGGTTTTAAAATGGCTCAAAGATCTGAATTGTTATCATAAGGTTATGTATATGCAGTGTGAACATGCCCACGCCGAGTTAACTTGTCTGTCTCTCTCAGGCCTGTATGATTTATCATAAAAATAAGATAGTTTTTTTGTATTTATTTATTTATTTTTTAATCTGTGACTCCTCAATTTTCCCCAATCCATCAGAATAATGTTTCACTCAAAATGTATTTTTGATTTAATTTTTTTGCAACTTTTTGGGAATGCAGGACAGAGACATCACTCTTGGGCATGCCATTTAATATAATTTATACTTTTATAAATATATCATTTCATGAATTAATTACTGCACAGAAACAGCACAGCAGCTCTTCTTGCTTCTGTACTAAATCACTACAATACTGATGGTGATTGACCACCATTATCCTAGAAAACATTGAACTCGTGATTTGATGATTTACATATTCAAAAAATCTTATATAAAGATAATTTGATTTGATTTCAAAACGTTTTTATTTTTTTTTGGCCCATTCCGCTTATTATGCGACAGTAGAAAAGAAAATGTGGTCACGGATAATTTTTATTTCTTCGTACAAATGAATTGTTGACTATTAAAAGAATACAAATTTGCTTGTTGCGTTGTTGTTTTCACTGTCTTCTTTCTAAAACACTAAAGTTGGCTCCGTGTGTCCACTACCGTGTAGGCGTGTACCTTTTTCAAGTGTTTTCCTTTCCACCACAAGTGCATGCCACTGCCGTCAAGGCAAGAATCGATAGTGTGGACAGCGTATGTTTGTGAATTCCTAAAATGGTCTAAAAAGGACAAAAAAATTATGACATTTTAATTGGTGATCCAGTTTATTGTTTACATTTCTATTTTCAAATTGCAATCTGTTTTGGAAAAAATATTTATATGATGAATGGCCACAGAGAACAAACAAATGTGATCAAACAAATGTGGTTATTAATTTTTTTTTTTCTGGGATCCACGGTGGCCTAGTGGTTGATGGTGACAGTTGGACTACCCTCGTCGACTTGTCTGCAATGTCTACCCCCGATCTCTTTGACCCAGTTTCCGACTAATCCTATCCAATAAAGATGGAAAAACGGCGCTGACGCCAGAAAAAATAACTTAAAAATGTTTTTTTTTCTCTATTGTTCATTTATCTTAACAAAAAGACAATCTCAATGATATCATTGTTTGATCATATGTAGCTGTGGCTGCACTGAGGAAACACGTTTTGTCTTTGGAAGTAACTACCTGCCTCTGTAGAACTCTACCCAGCATGTGACTGCTATTACATCTAGGGATCTTAATCTCCCCCCTATCTCTCTGTGTGGGTGCAGCCGTTCATGTGTGCGTCTGTTCTTTTTGCAGGTGATATGGGAGTCGGGAAGTCCTGTCTTCTGCATCAGTTCACAGAGAAAAAATGTAAGTGGTTCCATGTTTGTGTCACATGATGGGAGGCCGGGTCAAGAGTTAGTAGATAATAGAGCTGGGCGATATGGCCTAAAATGTATATCACGCTATGCAGAGCGCTAGAGATGCGCGGATTGCAGCTGAACTTGCCACAGATAAACCGCCAATGGGTCAGACGACACGCCGAAAAATAATTCTTTAAATACATTCGGGCGGGTTGTTGGAATATTAACATTCCATAATATTTGGCAGATGGCTGAAAAAAAAAGCTTGTGTTAATGGATAGCAGGTGGATAGATTTTATTTTGCAGCAGTTGACAAAATACATCATACGCACATCTCTGCCGTGCTCTTCACCTTGGTATTGGTTTTTATTATGTATAATAATATAGATTTTATAATATATTTGTATTATATGTATTTGATTCCGCCCTGTGATATGAAAGATTGGAATGAATGAATGGATGAATTTTATTTTAGGACAGACAGTACACAGCCATTAAACATTTCAGCACAAGATATGCAATATGAGAAGATGGTTATACCAGACAGGCTTAGAAAAGTTGCTATATTTCCGTGGGTGGAGTGCATGTACTCCGGTAGGGGCCTGTAGGGAATGCACATCCTCATCACTAGATGGCAGCAGATCTCCGCAGGTGTTCTCTTTATTTTGATAATTGAGCTACGAAGCTTGGGGGGGGGGAAATACCCCAAATTACGACTGCTTCAGGATTTTTCTGTTGCATTGTTGTTGTTGTTTTTTTGGTATACCGTGACCGTCCACCTCTAAACAAGGATATTCATTCTCTATTTTGTTCCAAAAAGGTGCACATTTTGTGAAATTTGAAATTGAAAAAGAGAATGCTTTGAGAGACGTTCTTTAAACAGAATTGAAATCTGAAGTGGAGGTTTTAGATATTGCAGTACAGCCCTCGTTGGACGTGGCCTTGCATCGACTAGACCGAGGCACCGTCGGCACTCGGCACTGAAAGTTGCGCAACCTTTCTGTAGCTCAAAGGAAGGAAGACGTTTGACACTGACTGGCCTGGAAGAGGTTCAACGCGCAGTGTTCATGTACATGCTCCGAGTAGGACAGAGGAAGTGAGAGAAAAAGCCGCGTGCGCTTCCTGCTGTTAGATCGACGATCACATTTTTAGGTTACGTTAGCTCATACATGGGGCTAAAACTACAAAAATATTTTGATTATCAGACGTCTCTAATCTCTCAATTATTTTTTAAACTAATGCTTATTGTGATAATATTGATGTTTCACTGTCTCCGACTCTGCAGATTGCGCAGTAACATTTTGGCATGCATGAGCTAACTCCTCTGTGCTAGCTCATAGCATTAGGTTTCACCGAAGCCTTGTTGTTATCATTCACCTCATCCTCACTGCGTGTGAGCGGGCTAAACAACGGCGTCATGAACGCAAACTTCTGATTTGGCGACCGACTCAGTAGTGTTTACAGGCGCGCAATGTTTTCTCGTTTCCAATATATCGCTGACCACTCGCGGGCGGTGAGGACAACGTATTTATTGCATTGTTTCTCGTTACTATGGCTTAACAGTGTTCAGTAGGACCCAACTGATTATCTGGGTGGCCGATTGTATTGGCCAAATTTAGGTGCCATAAAGAAGATGACGGTATCGGTCATATCTTGGCCCAAATTAAAACAGATTATTGTTTACCTAGTGACACACCGCTGACGTGCTTCCTAATTGCCCACACCTCCCCAAGACATTGCAATTTAATTTAAAGTTTTAAATATCAAATTAGTCATTGTTATCGTTTGATCACTGAATCTGTTTCAGCTCTAATTTGACGTGTAATATGGTTCTGTGTTTGTCAGTTATGGCAGATTGCCCCCACACCATCGGCGTGGAGTTTGGGACAAGGATCATGGAGGTGAACGGCCAGAAGGTCAAACTTCAGATCTGGGACACTGCAGGACAGGAGCGCTTCAGAGCAGTCACCAGATCCTACTACCGAGGAGCCGCCGGAGCGCTCATGGTCTACGATATCACCAGGTGAGTGTAGAAAGATCAGTCTACGATATCGCCAGGTTAGAGTCGAAAGATCTGTGTGATGACATGCCGCTGTTTCCTGCAAAGGATATTGTCGATATGATTTACAAGCTAAAAATAAAACTCAGCCCCATTAAGGTGGGCTCTATGCAACCGGGGGTTGTTGTGGCCGGAGTTCTGCAGTGGCGGGTCTGTGGTCAGGATTTAGTTTAAGGCCGAGCAGAAGTGAGAAGAAGAAGTGTGCTATCAACTTGTTGGAATCTACTGACTTCACAACGTCTGTGCAGTGTTTGTGGTAGGCAATTAATAATGGCCTCTCATTTTATAATAAATGTCTTGCAACTACACTAAGCTTCTGGAGTCCAGGCATTGATGGCGATTAAAATAAATTGATTGGACTAAAAGTAATTATTTTTTATAAGATTGTCGCTGCGGCCGCACTGCCCACCAAGCCCCGAAAAGTGCCCTGCCAACCAGGCTCGTTTGTAGGTGCAATTAGGACGTGTCCGGAAGGCTGTGGAAAAATGACTCATCCTTTCTTTATTGTGTAAGTTTTTAGTCTATGGAAGGGCAGTTCTTCCCAACCGTTTGACCAGTAAAGCAGTTAAGATCTGCTTTATTTCCCACTTTATACATACATACAATTCTTAAAAAAAACACATTCGCTAGATCGAGAAGTGTTTCAGAGAAATATGCCTGCTGCGTTGTTGTTCCTACTGTCTGCGTGCTAAACCACTAATAAGTTGGCTTGGTGTGTCCACTACCGCATCCCTTACCTTTCAAGTGTTCAGCGTAATAGTTTCCGCCAAGTGTATGCCACTGCTGTTCGTCAAGAATCAGTAGTGTGGACAGCACGTTTTTGAAATGGGTGAATGTAATTTTTTTTTCAGCTGGTTGAAAGAGGTAGTGGGCAATAAGCTCTTGGTCTAAAAGGTTTCTCATCATAGTCTAGTCATAAGGGGCATGAAGGTCTTGAAAACGGTCTAAAATGTAAATCGGTGATCCTTGCAAGGACCCTGTCATATGCTCTCCTGACTTGCATATTCAAAACCAGTTTCCCTCACGTATGTATTCATGACCCTCTCACATGTTGGAAGAGTTCATGTTCTGTTTAACTGACAAGTACAAGTTTTAAAAGTAGGTGTTGCATTCACCACTTTTGGAATGAAGTTGTAAACCTGGATTTCCCCAGACGGTAGACATCCTTTTCATCAATCGTATTATGAGTAATCACATATTCATCCCAAGTTTCCATTGATTTTAATCGCATAATTGATTGAACTTTTAAAAAGTTAAACAATCCACAATTGTCTCTGCCATCGTATTTATTATATACATGTAGTATTAGTATTTTTTTTTTTTTACTAAAACCGCTGACTAAAATTAGGTAAAAACTAAAACAAGCCAAATCTATTGACCGACGAAGAAGGATGGAGCTGACTAAAAGTGTGACTATGATTAAATGAGCACTGAGCTTAGTCCCAATGACTAAGCTCAAATGGCTGCCAAAAACAACAGTGCTGGAGTTAAAACACGGGCAGAAATGGCCCGCAAGTCCCGTCCGCAGTGACAATCGTGATCAGAACAATCATTATAGCTTACTAGGGTTACTCACCGGGAAAGCGCAACAAAGAAAGCACATCCTGCGGCAGCTGAAGAGCCTGAAGCTACCAACTCGGTATTGATCCCTCCCACTCTGGACACTCTGTTCGCACCACTCCCCTCGGGTAAGAGGTTTGTGGTCTGAGGTCAGAACCTCAGACCACAGTAACGACTTGCTCGCTGCTGCCATACGGCTACGTAGTTCTGGCCAGGTAGCTCCGAATGAGTCAAGCTGCCCAAGCCACTTTCTGACCCTAGCACCCCTCTACCCACCACTTGGCAAAACCGCAAGCTTTCTGCACAATGTGCCTGGTATATAGACTGCCCCCCCCCCCCCCCCCCCCAGCCCCCCCCCTTTTTTTTTTCCCCCCTCTTTTCTTTTT
>OMKY01182188.1:0-15128 GCA_900302395.1 Bregmaceros cantori
CTGTCATGAGCCGCTCGTCCACGGGCGGCACCCAGGCGCCAGGTTCGTCCGTGGACCGCACCAGCACAGCTGGCGCATACCGATCTCATCTCCGGAGCGGGCCCGTGCCGGCAGGCTCGATCCAGAGGTGGAAGAGGTCGATCCTGTAGTTGAAGATAGCTCCAGGTTACCCAAACGGCTAACTGGCTAACTGGCTAACTGACTAGCAGGCGACAACACAGGAGCACACTAGCTAACTGAAACATAAACTTGTCAACCTAGTACTGACCCAGGAAGAACTTGGACGCTGTGTCGGACTTGCGCCCGAAGCCCCCTTAAGAAGGGGGGAGCAGCCAATCACGGAACCGCTCCGGAGACGAGATCGGTATGCGCCAGCTGCGCTAGTGCGGTCCACGGACGAACCTGGCGCCTGGGTGCCGCCCGTGGACGAGCGGCTCATGACAATATCTATATAGCTATGTAGTATATATTAGTTAGTACATACTATGTATGTTGTATTATATGGAAGTTGGAATCTGTATGCTTCCGTTGTGTTGCTCTTTACCTATCTACTTGTTTCCCTGAATGAAAATAATTTCCCATTTGGGATCAATAAAGTATTCTTATTCTGATTAATAATGTATTGGCATATTGTTTTGATTTGTTTTTGCTGTCTGTGTTTAACTGCCACATAAAGTCTACCGCCCTTCTGCCAAACAGCCCAATCGTGAAGCTGAGAGTTGGCGGTGAGATGCAACGCTCATTCTCAATCTAACTTGACACTTCTCTGCTCTCACTGTAAATCACCCATTTACAAAATGTGTAGCACAGTTACTTTTTATGACTGACTTCATCCTCCGATTAGAAGCACTTAGAGATTGCAAACCTGCACCGTAGTGGTACAAAAATTTGTACTTTTAGTGCTCGCAGTATGTGTGGCAACCCATTATCAATGCAAGTGCTCCTTTAGAGTAGTGTGATTGTGATTGACTGGCGAACATGCTTTGCACAAGCCAACTACATTTCCCAGCGGCCACCACAACCCAGAAGTCTGGACCCAGCAATCTATCAGTAAGTTGATGATTAAGTATGATTATGTTATTCATAGGCTACAGAAATGCACCAAAATTGAATCACTTCATCTGTTGGTCATTTCCAACAACTCTACAAAATTTCATCCAGATCCGTGCATCACTTTTTCAGTTATCCTGGCGACAAACCAACGCGACTAAAAACATAACCTGCTTTGTGGCGCAGCCCCGGCACAGGTAAATATAAAGTTCACAATAGACTAAACATCTCTCAACAACAATTCTCAGCTGACGGACCACACCAATTCACTGTTCTAGTCTCCCTGTAGTTCGAGTCTTTCTGTAATTAGAGGAGTGAAAAATAGTCCACATATGCAGCAAGTCAAATGGCAGTGGAAGTGAATAATCATTGCTGCTGTTTTGTGTATGTGCATGTTTGTGTGAGGTCTTTTATGACTATTTATTCCACTCAAGTATGAAACTATATTAAAGCATGTTAAATGCACATTTCTATGCACCTACAAATGCAGAATTCCACAATCAAGGATTTAATCATTGGTCATACACTGTATTTTCTATAATCTGGAGAATAGAAATCTCTAAAGTCCCAAATAATTTAAACTTGACAAGACATACAATGTACCATTTCAAAATCCATGTCGGCTTAATATTATTCTGAATTAGTGTTGTTTTAATTGTAATGCATTGAGATACTGATTCGGAAGGAAACACTGGCTTAATAATTCAATGAGATGGAAATAATAAAAAGAAAAAATGTCAATTTATTTACACTTGAACCTTCGTCAGTACCGCACCCGCACCCCTGACTATTCAGGATTTTTTTGACACAGGCATCAACAATACATTGCTGGCCCCATAACTACATAGACAGCAAACAAACCTTTGGCCCCGAGTCTCCAGGAGGTCCTGTGGGTCCTGGCAACCCCATCGGCCCCTAGTCAACCAGGCAAGAACAATCAGTCAGATATGAATGAATTGACCCCTAAAGCCTTGCTTTAGGGCTTACCACAAAAATAACCAACAGTGAAAGCCCCCTTCTGGTTTGTGTTGTGAAACAAACTCTGAAGCACTTCAGAGGAAGTTAGGGAATGCATGAGACAGCTAGAGATTCTATCGATTAGACAATGGGTTCCATCCTCCAGCAATGTGGAGCCGAACGGGCTCTGTGGTTCTATGACAGATGGAGGTTATTTCTGAAATGGCCCTCGTCAGAGTGCAGAGCTCCCCAAAGCATTGTCTTACTCTGCAGAGCACGGCCATTCAGACTGCAGACCTACTCAGTAGTCAGAGAAGTGCCCTACATAGCGTGCAGTCATTACTCAGATCAAGGCCCTACTCAAAGCTCATCAGAGATATCAGAGATTGTCGAACGCAACCAAACACCATTCACAAAATCTGTGGGATTCTTCCAAAGGCAGCAAAATGAAGAAATGCATGGAATTCAATTAATTTAATAATCAAAGTCATATTTTGGTAAAGTATTAACTACATAACTTTTTAGACTGTAAATGTTTGTAATGTAATGGACATGGAACTTACAATGTTAACATACAGTTGTGGTTTCCCAGAAAGTAGAGATACTCTTATTTACATCAGGTTATGTTTAGAAATAATGTGTCGCAAATATTAGTTGAACCTCCAAACAACAGAATAATCCATCCCAGCTGCTGTTGCAGGAAGGAACAATCTATAGAGAGAACAATGGGTAACAGTTCTCAAACATAAAAAAAAACAAAACGTATTTCAGCTTACAACAATTCCTTGAGGTTAGGGCCGAGGGTGTGTTGTGGCAGTTGGCTGCCAGCAGAGGGCAGGCTAGAGAGACTGATGATGGATGACCAGCAGTGTGCTAAGTAATCCATGGCGATGGATAACACTGTCTGCTCTCTGTCTACACTCTTCTCTCTCTCCATCATTCTCTTTTCCAAGCTCTCCCTGTTTTGATCTCTCTCCCTTCTCTCTCTCGCTCTCTGTCTTTCTCTCTTCCCCTCTGTCTAAACTATCTCTCAATAGTCAATATCTCTGTCTTTATCGACCTCCCTCTCTCCCCCCTCCTCTTCTATCTCTCTATATTTCTCTCCCTCGTTTCCTTTGTCTCTCTTGACTTTCTTTTGTTTTCTCTCCTCTGTCTGTCTCTCTCGCCTGCTCTCTGTCAAGCCCACCTCGTCTCACACCCTATTCACTCTCCCTTGCTCTCCCCTCATGCTCTCTCTGCCCCTCTCCATTTCTCTCTAAACTCCCTCACCTCTTTTTCTGTCTTCATTCACTCTCCCTGCAACCCTCCCCACCTCCCTCTCTTCTCTACCTACATGCTCTCTCACTCTCTTTGTCCTCAGCCCCCATCATGCTTGCTTCCTGCTCACATTCTGCTCTCTCTCTCTCTCTCTCTCTCTCTCTCTCTCTCTCTCTCTCTCTCTCTCTCTCTCTCTCTCTCCCCCAGTCTCCGCCATCTCTCTCTTTCTCTTGTCATTTCCTATATTTCTTTCTCTTGTTCTTGTTCCAGTTGTGCAATGAGATCAAGACACAGAGATAAAGTTGGAGAGATACAGAGAGAGAGAGGGAGGGAGGAAGGGAGAGAGAGACAGTCGTAGGGGATTTTTCTATCCGGGAACTCTTAACGTGCCGTAAAACACTCAGGACATATAAACATGTGGATTTATGTAGCATGTTTGTTGTGTTGAGTGCAAACAAGCTGTTTCCATCGGGTCGCGCTGGGCATGAAAATAACAAAATATTCCGCAGAGTCAGCGTGAAAATGAGAATGGTGAACATGCGGAATACAGACTGTTTTGTGTGGGTGGTTTGTAACGGCAAGAGACTGCACATCAGTATGAACCTGTTGTTCAGTAGTTAGTTAGATGGACCGATACGCCATTCGTCCACAAACAGGACAGCATAATAGACAGATGCAAAGAGTCTCGAAATTGACAAGGCAATTTAACAATTAAAATACATTTTTAGTTGGCGCGCGGTGGCAGAGCGGTTATAGAGCGCGTCCTCCGGACCATAGGTCGAGCAGCGCAGCGGATTCTAATCTCCTCTCCGGCTTTTCTGCAATGTCTCCACCCCGACTCTTCATCCCAGCTTCCGATTTAATCCTGTCACTCTCTCTCTCAATAAAGAAGAAAAACAGCGCTTGCGCCCAAAAATAACTTTAGAACATTTTTAGAACTTTCAATTTCAACACAAAATTATAGAAAATTACAATAGAATTTGTGTCAATGTACAATACAATCTGATAAGAGAAGTATATTACAAGTTTATCGAATGGTACGTTTGCATCACTTTTTTACTAGCGTGATAGAGATAAGATCAAAGTTGACACATTTACCGCGATTGCACATAAACCTAGCAATTTTGAAATCACTCATCAAAGAAATGCAGTAAAAGGCCCAGATGGGACTTGACGTGCTGCAAAACTGAACACTTTATAAGGTTGTTTATGCATAGGCCAATTAGACAGTACAATCATGCTTCTTTTCCCATGTATTTTCATATCTTATTCATGTATATTTTCACATTTTTATGAGGGTTTTTATAAAAGGTGCATTTCTACATTCTGTAAATATAATGTAATTTCTTGGGCAAATTCTTAGGGATGAATAAAAAATAAAAACGGACAACATTTTATTTATATTATAATATTTATAGAAATCGGGCTTCCTCGACAGAAGTCTGCAATCCCCAAGTTAGCTCTGCGTTTGATTCTATTTGATTGCAACCAGAGGACGGGCTAACCAAACACTGTGGACTTTTACAAAGTTCTGAATGATGACTGTGTTCAGCATTGGCCAGGCAGTCTGTTATCAATCACACACTGGACCTGAATACGCTACTAAGGAATCAACAAATACTAGAAGGCAGACGGACAGATCATCCACACACACACACACAACAAAAACACACACAACAAAAACACACACAGAATCACAGACACATGTGATGCTGGGACACAAACTATTCTGGCACACAAAGGCATGGAAAATGAAATGAAAGACTACACTACACAGAACAGACACCCACACATACATTTGTTTGTAACCAGAATGCCGTGCAAACAAAATCAACACACAACACACCCAAAAATTGTATTGACAATTTAATTGACAATTGATCTTCATTAGTGTATTCATAATTATAGCACCAAAGATATATGTATGTCATGGATGTTATTTTCATTTTTATACAGACACATACGTTTGTCATTTGTATTGTTAGTTCCTGAGCGCGATAATGTGGCGACCCATTGTAGCCACGCGGTAGCATTATGCTAGCCTGCTGTTTCTAGACCCTCTCGCCAGTGTCCGTTTCAACAGTGCTTCTCATTGGCTGTTAGGTTTGTTAAAGTTTGTTTTTCATCTTTTATTGAGAGAGATAGTGACAGGATTAAATCGGAAACTAGGATGAAGAGTCGGGGGAGACATTGCAGAAAAGCCGGACAGGGCGATTTGAACCTGCGGCACTGCTCGACTGGGGTATGCAATGTCTCTGGGGTATGCACTCTCTAACCGCTCGGCCACCGCGCTCCCCCCGGCTGTTAGGTTTTTGTGGACAGCCAATGAGAGTGTTCTTTAGATTGGCTGCCCAGAGATACTGCACTAAATCCTCTGGAAATAGTGAACCTGGAATTACGTACGTTCATCTTATAATTTATATTCCTGTGTAACGTATGGAGGCTACGCTCGCAATGCGAGAGCTCTGCTAATAAATGTTAGCTAATAAAATGTCTTGTTGCACTTACTGGCTCTCCGGGGAATCCCTTCGCTCCGGGAAATCCAGACGGTCCTTGGACGCCCTGTGGATGGAGCGGACGAGAGCATTTCTCACGTTAAAGCTGCAGTAGCTGAGATTCGTAGTAATGTTTAGGCTGCTAAATGGGCGTGTAAATCACACCTATCATGGCGATACGATTCAGTATTGATTTCCTGACCCAACGATTCGATTTTTTTCAATACTCAAGAATTCACCACGATACGATTAGATTTGATTCTTCAATTTTTAAATTTAACCTGACAGGGGAGAGGAATTACGTCTAGGGGCAAGTGGATAAAAATAGACCAGAAAAAAGATCGATACTCTTGCGGACGGATCGATACGTTGTATCGTCAGCTGTTGTATCGATATATCGATACAAAATCGATATTATTTACACCCCTACTGCTAAATATGAACAACTCAAAATGGACCTTGGAGTCAAAAGACATTTTTTGAATGGAAAAACACTATTCTTTCTAGAAAGTAGGGCTCCACTTCTTGACATTAGTAAACAATTAACATACAGTTGGTGGACCTTCAAACATCAGGGACTTAAAGAAAAAGTTGTAATGTAATGTAAAATACTCAATTAATTTCACCAATTTACATAATATTGTCACCTCAGCCAATCGGTTCAGTCATACTGCTGAGGGGCGGTGCCTCTATGTAACCCCCATTCTGATCCTGATTTCCCACCTCCCTGGCCAATCGCAACTCTCAGCACCCTTGTGTGACTGACTCTGACCTCCAAATACAAAGTAGAGGTATGCAGTCAGTGCCGATTGCTTAAGGGACATCCCCGAAACGCAATAGAAGCATCAGTAAAACCCAGCAATATTGTAGAGTCAAGCTTTCTGTAGGAATTGTGGCATGGTTCATGGTGTTTGTCAGTGTTTCTCAGAATTGGAAGGTGCTGCACTAACGCTGTCGATAAAACGAGAAAATGGCGCTTGGATCTGGATTGTGTGCACTCGCTCAGCGTGCAGCAGTACTTTGTTAGCAAGGAACAATCAATTAAAATGCTATGTGATTCCTATTTAAATCAGGTATGTGAGTTGTCACCTGACCAAAGCTTGGTTGCACAAAATCAAATGCTGTCTTTACCCCCCCGCCTGACCGCTTGGGTCCGTGGAGCTGCTAAACTATGCTAACAAAGTACTGCTGAGTGCCAGAGTGAGCGCAGACATGGAGGCGAGATAGGTATGTATCAGACTTGGCTAAGATCAAGGAAGAACATAATACAGTATATTCAGGTGTGGGTCCAAAAAACACTGTATTTCGTCCTGTTTGGTGGTGTTACTGAAATGTAACTTCTAGAGCCATGCCCCCATTATCCTGATTGGCCTCAAGCTGTGACATCACCCGGCTAATGTCCAGTATAGCTTAATAAATGAATCCTCTCACTACAACGGGAAAGCACTGCCAGTGCACCACAGGAGACATTCTCACTCACCGGGAATCCTGCGGGTCCCGCTTCTCCGCGCTCACCAATCTTTCCCTTTGGCAAAGCAGGAACACAACAGTTATTTCCCACACGCCAGGCCTAAACTCAGACTGTGTGATGTCATCGATCAGCTGTAGCTCATTATGACTTCACATCCACTTGGCATGTTTGTCACCAAGGAAAACATGTTCATTGTTTGCCGCGTTGTGTGTGTGGCAAGATGGAAATGCTCTGTTTAGTGTCAGAGTAAGTAATGCTTGATTAGAAATCTTACCATGGGTCCTGTGACGCCGTCTTTGCCAAGAGGACCATCGGGGCCCTGCAACACAATTTACACTCAGCCTACTGGTAAAGACACTGTTCCAGGACCAGGGCTTGAATACGAAATTATTTTTTAAATGTTCCGTTCCGAACGGTTCAGGAAGGCCTATGTTTAACGTTTTCTTTCTCGGAACCGTTCCGCCACCAAAATATCGGTCAGGAACGTAAAAATTCTGTTCGTTCTTAAAGTTCCTTATATTGTGCAATGTTCAATTTAAATATAGTTTATACAGAATATATTTGGTGGACTTCAGTGAAACTGTATTAACGTGAAAACCATGTTTAAAACGACATTACATTCACTTCCTCGTCTGTCCACAAGATGGAGCCCCAGATGCATGGGGCTTGATAACTGACAGTAAAAGTGGAGGGAAATAGTCTCCCAGACATAGGATATGGGTTAGGTAGGTTAAAATATATAGAGAACGTAAAATAAAAAAAAGTTTTTTAACCGGTTTTGTGGATTTCATAAGGTTCTGTTTCTGATTCAGAACAGTTGAAGAAATCTTTTTTTGTTTCCGTTTCTGCTCCTCGTAAAATCCTGCAAAATTCTGTTCGTTTCCGGTTTTCGTTTTCGTTCCTTGAACCGTTTCGGAGCCCTGTTCAGGACTTCCACAAAAACATGCTCATCGCGAGAAGATTTTTTTTTTTTTTTTAACAAAAGACAAAGTTCTAGAAAGTAGAGATCCTGTTCTTTATGAGAAGCTGTCATGATTACATATACAGCCAGAGCGTCTGGGATGTAATGGTTTTGCGCCACGTCTGCTGCCGTGGCTCATGTTATCGTGACAACTTTTGAAAAGGATGAATTTGTCCCAGACTCAGTGTGTTTATGCTCTAGGGTAGGTTTATGAATGATGATTTTGGACACTTTCAAGACTTTCAAGGTGGCTGAGTAAGTGTTAAACTTGTATTTATCATGGTATGATATGGCTAGTTATAGAAAACCAACCAGTTCAGTTGGTTTTCAACATTACTCGTGTTGAAAAAAACATGTTGCTTACTACTTTCATTCACTTGTTGGACTATGGTAATACAAAATCTACAATTTATTGAATATGTTTGCACTGTGCACAATTTGAAAGATTTATTTTTTGTCTGATGAAAGGATGAAACGATGAATGGGATGTACTTCAACACAGCCACACACTCCGGCGCGTGGAAATTCTGCCTAGCAAAGCCAAACTAAGCTTGGAAGAGGATGTATATTTCCCTGTCCAACTCTGTGATTTCCTGCAACATCGCCCGTGAAGCTCCTACCGGGCGTGTGGTAAGTGATACTTTAATTCCTTTAACACCTGAAAAATACCCTTTCCTCACTCACAGTAAAAGATGGAACATCAACGGCAAATTAAAACAGTTGTAGTTGCTCTTAATACTTAATACATATACACATTTGCATATAACTAATAATATACAAATATGAAAAATAAATTATTAAAGTAAAAGTACGGTCTGAAGTAAATTAAATGAGAACATTGCCCACTATCACTCGACAGCCTCACAGATAGACAAATACGGAAAAAAAATATATCAAAAAGAGAAAAACAAAAAATAATAACACTGAAGAATAATATTTTGTATTAACGCTTTAGTTCTCAATCATCAATCAATTTGAAAATTATATTACATTTACATTTAAACGTCAGGTTGAAATGTACTCAAAAGTATTACCGTTTCCAAATTAATTTTGGCAGTAAAAAGTACAAAGTTCTGTTTATTTATTTCATACCCATGCATTTTCACTTATAGAGAGTTTTTCATGATGCACCCACCCAAATGAACAGGAAGGATGCAATTCTCAAAATCAACAGCAGGGAGAGATATCCACCACATGAGAACACTTCTAGTTTTTGGATATTGGTGCCCTTGTGCAGAAAAAGATAAATATATTCATATAGTCAGACAGAAAATATTCCTAAAGGGGGCGCACAGTGGCCGAGTGGGTAGAGAGTGCATCCTCCAGACCATAGGTCGAGCAGTGCCACAGGTTCAAATCTCCAGCCCGGCTTTTCTGCAATGTCTCCCCCTAACTCTTCATCCCAGTTTCCAATTTAATCCTGTCACTATCTCTCTCACTCTCTCTCTCAATTTTTGGGCGCTTGCGCCCCCAAAAAAATAACATTCAAAAAAGTACTGGAAGAATCTACTTAAGTACAGTGACAGAGTATTTGTACTTAATTACTTGCCATCTCTGATGCGTCCATATATGCCATTATTCAAGTATTAATAATTTGACGGAACAGAAGACATTTCTAACTATGGCCAAAAGATGGCAGTGCAAACTGGCCTCAGCTGTGGAGTCAGCTTGAGCAGGAGGATGTTGTTAAAGTATGTTGTGTTAGAGGAATGCTGTGCACTGCTATCAGCGGCTTGCTGTTAGTTCTTTAAGTGTTTTGTCAAAACATTGATAACACTGACAAACTCCACACGCACATCACACGGAGAGCTTCTCAAGCTGGAGACATATTTCTATTCTGGGGCAACTAGACAGTCTGTGTTGGTGAGAATTATGTTATTTGACGTCTCGAGCATGCGGCAGCAGAGCCACAAAAGACAAGGGTTCTATGGAACGCTTCACAGGCACCCAAACTTACCCATGACTTTCAGGACTTGTCATATTGAGGATATTATCACATATTCTGTGTTGTGTATGTTTTGGGAATTTAAGTTTGCATACTTCCAATCTTCCCTTTTGTGTCACTCATTACCTATTGACTAGTTTGTGTCAACGATCCTACATCATTTCCATTTTTGGGATTAATAAAGTGTTTAGATTTGTTGGATTTGTTCATCTTATGTTCCCATCTCTCCACATGGGAGTCATGGTAGACTCACAATTTGTACTTTTAAAATACATTCTTAGAACAAATCACAGATAATACAGTACTGTGTTACAAGGAGGTCAGTTTTTTTTTCTAAGTAGGGGGTTAGTCGATGTATAGAAGCAGGAAGTTGTGTGGAGTAGGTGATGTGAAGAGCTGTAGGGGTTTAAGTAGTGAAATAAATTGTCATTCAGAGTGTGGGCCATAATCAGTGTTAGGGAACACAGAGAGACAGGCGTTAGAGTACACAGAAACATGTAGGTGTTAAGGAACATATGAGATGTAAGAGTTAGGGAACACAGAAAGATGTAGGTGTTAGGGATCACAGAGAGATGTAGGGGTTAGGGAACACAGCTGGAGCTGAAGTGCTGTAATAGATTAGAATGTCTAATATTTCAGTTTTCTGTATTTTAAAGCTAATATTTATTCATGTATCTAGTATATAATGGTTCCAATTAAGCCTACACAACAGTCTAATTGCACCTAATGTATGGACGTATGTCGGGAGGGGGTGTTGAGTTTTGTTCTGAAAAAATAAATGAATGCAGATGTTTGAATGTTAGGCTCACATAATACAACGATTCAAGGACTTTAAATCTCGACAGCTCTAGTATCACTGGCTGGTATTTCTGGCCATCGAAAATTGGATTACACAAGATTTATTCATCCCCATGGGGAAATTAATCTTCGCTGGCTGTACTCAGCAAACATCAACAATGCACTTCACGGACAAAAGCGATGACATTGGAGAGCAAAAGTGGACATAGAGGTTGCTGTCAACTGCTGCTCCCATCATGGGAGCAGCAGTTGCTCCCACTGCAGGGTGTTCAGGCAGGTCAGTGCGGCCTACTGTTCATGGACTGATGGATGGATTTGTCACAGATTCAGTGTGTTAATGTTCTACGGTAGGTTCACGAAGTGATTCGATTTTGGAGGCTGTCATTTTCAAGATGGCGGGTTTCAAAATGGCTGAATTTTTGGGATGACTACAGAGGCCTAGTTATTTATGCTGGGGGGGGAGCCCGCGGAGCAGATTATGTTTTCACCCATGTTGGTTTGTCCCCTCGAAAAAGTTGAGCACAGAAATTTTACACAGTTGTTGGAAATGACGAAAGAAAGAACATTGTGATTACATTTTGGTGCATTTTTCACCAGCGGTACCATTTCCGGACGTTTCCGTTCCCGTTCGGACGCGCCGCCGACAGCAACTTAAGGTTGTCTACTCCCGTTTTTGCATCAGCTTGTATAGCTCAGCCGTAGCACACTCGACTTTAACGACAACGCCCCGAGTTCGCATCACCTCGCGAGCACTTCTTTGCATGTCTTTTTTCAACCTGCACTTTTTTTTTGTTTTTTATTTTAGTTTAGACTAGGTTTAGGGGTTAGATTTAGGGATTAGGTTTAGGGGTCAGCGGCAGGTTTGCAATCTCGGAGTGCTTCTAGTTATTATATGGATCTATCGTTCAGTGCTTTGAGATTTGGTGTGGGGAGAGCGGTGATTTTAGCTGCTATGTTGGTGATACGTGTGAGTTTGGCCCGTGAAGAAGCATGCAGAGCAGAAATTATGATAAGGTGTGTGTGTGTGTGTGTGTGTGTGTTGTAGACATTCCTTACCGGCACTCCGTCCATGCCCTTGTCACCTTCCATTCCGTCTGGACCTACTGGACCCTATGGAAGAACAGCCTTGCTTAATTTCAGTCAGTACACAGAGCCACCCTTCTCTTACTCTGTTAGTATTCATTCATTCAGCACACAGAGTTGTGTACTTTGTGTTTTTTCTTTGTGTAAGCATGTTGAGTATCTTATTATGAGGCACAGCTTCGATATTGGTGTTCTCAGCAATATGATTAGCCTTGTGCAGGACACAGGTTCGCTCGTTGGCTCACATTCTCTGGGGGTCATCCAGTTCACTTTCTTTTCACTGGAGCGTATTTGAAATTGCTTCATAATCTTAATCCATACTAAATCAAACGTTTGAGTAAATGGTAAGAAATAAATCTGTTCCAAGTGTTTCAGTGTTTCATTAAAAACCTGGCTGGGTCTATGAAACAGACACATTCAAAACAATCTCTCTCTTGCACTCTTACACTTCCCATTGCTCCCTCTCTCTTCCACTAACTCTCTCATTTTCTTTCTATCCTTCTACATTTATCCCCCTCTCAGTCTCTTCCTATCTCTCACTAATGTTCTCTCCATCCCTCCCACTCTCTCTCAATCTCTCTCACCCTCACTCTCTCACTTTTAATCTATAAAGCACCTACGAAAAGCACAGATTAAAAACAGACAGCTGCCCATGCACCATGATGCACAGATCACAATGCTCATAAAGCAAATGAACAAGAATCACATTCTAAATAAGAAGAATGAAATGTAGATTAAGCACCAGAAACTTTTAAGTAAGTATATTTTGATATTTTGACATTATCATACATCATGTCATCTTTGGAAACCTTTGATTTTATGGCACCGTCCTGCCCCCAGGTGGTAGAAAGCTATATCATTTTAATGCATCAACACAATAAGACTTTTGCCGACCCACGGTTTAAAACTGTAATTCTTCTGCGGACCCCTGGTTGAGAACATCACACAACCTGGCTGTCCGCAACACCTTGAAGACTTGAATTGAGGCATATTTGTACCTCAATTAATGCTCCATTGCTCAACAATCCAACATCCCTCTGACTTAGACCATTTTTATTTTTGGGATTGAGTTGGTTCATAATACTTTGCTTTACCGACCTGTATGAGAAAAGTGTATTCAAGCCCTTCTCAGATCTCCAGTCAGAGATTGCTATCACCTGTACTCATCACTTCCGTTTTCATTAGATGAGAGATTTTGTGCGCTAGCAGACCAGTAACTTCCCATCAATAAATCCTAGCTGTGCTTTCGACACCTTTCTCTCCCTTGACCTTAACAAAATACATCTGCTTTCTATCACCTCCACTCTCAATATCAGACCATGAATGTGATTCGTAGGATGGATAGGAATAGGATAGGAATATAACAGACAAATACTAAGAAGACATATTTTCACATACATCTTCAATCTGTGCTAAACATTGCTCAATCCATTGTAACATGTCCCCACTGTGGCAGGAGGTATTCAAATATTTATCTGCTGCACTATACTGTCACAGTTCCTTTTAAACCACTGCGCGCTTCCCTCTCCTGGACGCATTCATTCTGATGTTCTATGAAGCAAGACTTTTTCTACATTTTTAGCTAGACAACTTATTCTTCTTAGATGGAAAGACCCTCATGCTCCTAGTCGAACTGTTTGGATGGACAAATGGAGACCCATTCTGGACGCTCTTACTGCCGACTAGGGCCTACAAAATATATCTACCAAATTCTCTCTCCCATCGATTGCACTCCCCTCCCTCGCTGTTTCTCCAACTACCTATACCTTTTTTGTTTATAAAATGTGTAAATGTTTGTCGCTGTCGTGTACATTTGTCTTTCTTTTTAAATATTTGCTGAAGACGTACATGTTGTTTAATGGTTTTGGTTCCTTTGTTCACTACTCTTTTCTCACTGTTTTACTCATGTGTCTGTGTTTTTGCATGTTTGAAAAATAACATGGGACCACTTTGAGTCCCTCAATAAAATATATATTGCCTAAACATTTCATTGTGTAGATCATTTTGCATCTCTTACGTGATGAGGACTCAACAAGAAGCACTGCACCAAAGTTCAGGTGCAATGCAAGCCTGGTCACTCTTTGTTAATCATGTCCGTGGCACAGCTGAAAAGTATCTGGTGTGATGAATTACTTGGTACCATTGTGTACGGGGACAGCACCTCACTAATATAGTCTGGAACCAGGCCGTGGATGGGTCTATAGGTGAAGACAACGCGTTAAATTTTGGTTCTATACTTTTTTAAAAATACTGTAGTAACCCCAAACAGGGAATTATTTACACATTCACATGCCATGAATGTCACTGAACCACAACCAAATTGGAGCAATTTGGGGTTCAGTGCCTTTACAGAGGACACACTGGCATGGGGAATGATTCGAACCACCAACCTTTCAGTCTTCATACCCTTAAAGATGAATGTTTTTCTTAAGATAGGGTGGATTTCCCTAATGGGCCACTGCATAATGTGGGACGCCTAAACTCCAGTGGCTCTGGCTTCTCCCTAAACTAATGAATGCAGTGAAACTATGGTAAAAGCAAACTCTGGTAATGTGTCTGTCATTACGTTCAACTGTTCAACTGAACACTACATTTAACTGTCCGCCATTAGGCAACTGACTGTCCCACATTAGGGAGTTGCCCACATTAGGTCAAGCCACCCTAAATGTTGGACCGTAGTGGGAGCCAGCGACGTAGCAGTGAAAATTGTTGTAGCAGCATTTGGTGCTCGCAACTGCACTCCGCAAGCGTAGTGGAGGTCACACAAAAGAGGCGCGACCATAGTCTTTGTATGAAGAGCAGAGATGGCAAGTAACGAAGTACAAATACTCAAGTACTGTACTTAAGTAAAATGTTCAAGTATCTGTACTTTTAGAAGTACTTTCTCCTGCGATTACTTTTTACTTGTAGTGAGTACATTTTTAACAAAAATATCTGTACTTCTACTCCTTACTTTTACCAAAACAGGCTCGTTACTTTTTTTTTGCATTGACGGGGTAGGATAACGTCTATAATATTAGTCAGTAGGGGGCGCTGATGTACCGAGTACAGTCCCAGTTAATAAGTGGATTTCATTTAGTCCCGAGATATAAGATACATTAGGCTAGTTGT
>OMKY01182200.1:2360-12420 GCA_900302395.1 Bregmaceros cantori
GAAGACGGCATACGAGATTGTTGTCTGTGACTGGAGTTCAGACGTGTGCTCTTCCGATCTGCATTAACGCCATTACATTCACTTCCTCGTCTGTCCACAAGATGGAGCCCCAGATGCATGGGGCTTGATGACTGACAGTGAAAGTTGGATGGATGCACAACCGGAAAATAGGAAAAGTTAAAATATATAGAGAACAGAAAAAAAAACACGTTTTTAACCGGTTTTGTGGATTTAATAATGTTCCGGAACATTTGAATACATCTTTTTTCGTTTGTTTCTGCCCCTCATAAAGTCCTATACATTTCCATTCGTTTCTGGTTTTCATTTCGTTCCTTGAACCGGTTCGGAGCCCTGAGAATGAGATGTTGAAACCTCCCAGCGTGGTGTTGAAGAGCCATTAATGATGTGAAAGTGGTTTGTGAAGACCATACACATTGTAAACATTAAGTGCCATTATGGGGCCAACACTCAATGTAATTAACTGGTGGCAATGGCGGAATAAGATAATGCAAAAATAGTTGCGGTAACTTACCACCGTTCACCGTTTTATCATGTACCACCTCTGTGCTACTGGATCCCCACCTACTTAAGGCCAGATTACACTTAGAACAGTTTCTATTTCAAAGAAAAAACAGATTAATCAATTAATTGCAACTAACGTTTATTTTAATAGTCGATTAGTTAACGTTTATTAGAATTATTAGTCGATTAATCGGTTAGATATTTTTTCTTCGTAAAAAAATCCCAAAATGTTCAATGCAAATAACAATTACCAGAAATCCATCTTGTCAACGTCAAATATTGTCAAATTAGGTCCTTTGTAAGCAGCAAATGCACATAATATTCATGTTTATCAATCATATTCATTTAATATTTTCAAACAATCAATATCGAATTTGCATGGACCAATAGAGGATAGTTTCAACACAAAACTGCAGACAATAAGACTGATTGAAGTGCTTGGTAATTATCGATTATTAAACTAATTGCCGATTAATTTTATGATCGATTAGTCGATTAATTCTTGCAGCACGAGTTGGAGCTCTGATTTATATATTTATATTTATTATATTGTAGTGTCGTTCGCCCCGGTCCCGAAACGACAACATAGACAGCAAGATAAGGCATGCCAAGGACCAATCACAGCTGCTTTTCCTCTGCGGAATTCTGCGCGGATTCGCAACCGTCTGAGGCGTAGTCAGGATTTTTTCGAGGTGCGACGTGACGGTTGCAGCGCCTCTGCGCGGGGGAGGGGGCATGGTCGCGCACAGAGACAGATATGACGGTTTCAGAGGCTATGCGTCAGAAGTATAAATCGGCCTAAGACCCCCAGACTCGACACAGTAATTGCTGCGCACACACACACACACACACAAAACCACACACACACATCAACATACACAGCGAAGCAGCCTGCGTTGATAAACACACACGTGTGCATGACCTGCTGCTGGACACGGTCGTGCGCGCGTACAGAATCCAGTGGACCGTAGTGTGCACGCGTGCGTATACGCATGCACGACCGTGTCCAGCCGCAGAGCATGCACACGTGTGTGTTTATCAACGCGGGCTGCTTCGCTGTGTATGTTGATGTGTGTGTGTGTGTGTGTGTGTGCGGCGGGATTTACGAGGTCTCTGTAACGAGGATGAACTTGAATATTTATTTTATATTCTCGATGCGGATCATTTCTACCACCTATCTACTTTTTGTTCGTTCATGTTTAAATTGAGGTGTGTATCAACAGTGCACATTTGATGCAAGTGTCAACCCGCGCGTGCGTGATTGCGCGCATACTTGTGCAGGTGCGCGGAGCCGCGCCGGCACCCGAGACCGCTCCTACTACGTATAATGAGCTCTATTGCCTCGCTTTCGTGTAAGTGGAAGTGGACGCAACTGGGAAAGAATGCTGCTTTCCCAACAATGAGAGGTCCCCGACAAGCCCCTCTCGAGCGTTCCACCTACCCACGTGAAATGAAATAATAAAAAGAGAGGGGGTTTTATCCGGGGGAAGAAGGTGAAAAAAGCTGAGAAAAGCCCCGCGGTTAGCCCACTCTCCAGCTCACCTGGGAGGGGTGTCGTTCCAGGGGAAGGTTATAGGAGCCTGGGAATGTTTAACATCCAGCAATCAGGAGGGCCCTGGGCCCGGGGAATTGGGACAGGATACGCTGGACGGAGTAACCCTTTTCCTGCCGGAGAGGAAACAGAGGAGGAAGTGAGTGGAAGGCAAAGTGACTTAGCTCGTGAGCTGGTGAAAGCGAACACCTTGTTTCTGGCACGTGTGCAGGTAGAGAAGGTTCACACGGGGCTTAGGGCTGGGGCAGGGGGGAGGACGGAGGAGAGGTTGGGGGAGGCGAGGGGGGAGATGGAGAGCTGTAGCAGATGGCGAGCAGCACTCAACAAGTCTCCACCTACGCTGCTGGCCTTTTCTCAGCCGCCTCACACCGTTAATAGGAGGGCGGATGGGCGAGTGCATGCCATTGTTGCTGTGGAGCACCTTGCGTGGCTCTGCTGTGTCAATAAAGTTTGATTTGGTGGCAGAGTGGGTAGAGAGGCCACAGGTTGAGCAACGCCAGTTGAGCAGTGTCCAAATAAATTATGAGGGGTTTCCAGGTTGCCTCAAAAGCAGGGCTTGAAAATTAATTATTTTTAAAATGTTCCGTTCCGAACGGTTCAGGCAGGTCTATCTTTAACGTTTTTGTTCTCGGAACCGTTCCACCACCAAAATATTGGTACTGAACCGGTTCGGAACTCAAGCATTTCTTTCGTTCCGAAAGTTTCTTATGTTGTGCAAAGTTAAGTTTAGATATAGTTGATACAAAATATGGTTGGTGGACTTTCAAACTTCAGAGCAACTGTATTAACGCCATTGCATTCGCTTCCTCGTCTGTCCACAAGATGGAGCCCCAGATGCATGGGGCTTGATGACTGACAGTGAAAGTGGACGAAAATAGTCCCCCACACAAAGGATATGCTAAAATGCATAGTGAACGGGCAAAAAAGCGTTTTTAACCGGTTTTGTGGATTTCATAATGTTCAGTTTCTGTTCTGGGACATTTGAAGAAATCTTTGTTCGTTTCCGTTTCTGCTCCTCGTAAAATTATGTTAAATTCCGCTCGTTATCGGTTTTCGTTCCTTGAACCAGTTCGGAGCCCTGGTCAAAAGCGTCTAAATTGCCCCTGAAAGTGTATCTTAGATTTTCCAAGCTCATAGAAGTAAATGCAATCATCCTTATTACAAAGTTTTGTGTTGCAATGAAAGCTAATCTGTTGAATCTGAAAACATGAATGATGATAGGTAGGAAGGTAGGTAGGTAGTAGGGGTGTGAATCACACCTATCATGGCGATACGATTCAGTATCGATTTCCTGACCCAGCGATTCGATTTTTTTCGATGCTCAAGAATTCACCACGATTCGATTCGATACGATTCTTTGATTGTTTTATTTAAGCGGACAGCGGAGTGGAATTACGTCCAGGAGCCAATGGATAAAAATAGAGCAGTAAAAAGATTGATACTCTTGCAGACGTATGGATACATTGTATCGTCAGCTGTTGTATCAACATATCGATACTAAATCGATGTTATTTACACCCCTAGTAGGTAGTGATAGAGTGTAAAAGATAGATATTCATCTCTAAGGAGAAATTCTAGGGTTCAGGAAATTGCGACACGTTAATAGCATCCTCCTCTGCCAAACAGAGGGATGAAACTGAAATAGCTGTGTCTAGGCTCCTACCTAGCACACAGCTAGCTGTGTCTAGGCTCCTACCTAGCACACAGCTAGCTGTGTCTAGGCTCCTACCTAGCACACAGCTAGCTGTGTCTAGGCTCCTACCTAGCACACAGCTAGCTGTGTCTAGGCTCCTACCTAGCACACAGCTAGCTGTGTCTAGGCTCCTACCTAGCACACAGCCTGCCTTCTTTATCAACCTAGTCTGTCCTATCTGTCCCAGCCAAGCTCCCTCGCTAGCTGCATAAAGGATTGAACAAGAGCTGCAAATGATTAATCGATTAATCGATGATAATCGATTATTGAATTAATCGGCAACTAATTTGATAATCGATTAATCGTTTCCTTGTTTGGTCACTCCTCTGCTTAAATGTGTTGAGTATGTTGTTCAACGTTTGCTATATCAACAATGTTTCAGGTTAATAATCACTACAATTTTACGTGCCGCAGTAGCTCAGTCTGTCAAGAAATAGTACACTGCGAGGCACACAAATGGACCATGTGTGGCACGCAGAATCGTGGGTTCGCTTCCCCTCCCTGACATCTTTGCTGCATGTCTCCTCCCCCTTCTTCACCCTTTTTCCAGCCAATCCTGAATAAAGCTCTGAATGGGACGCAAAAAAGACACTTGTTCTGAAAATACAAATGTTCAGATTTCAAATCTTTAAAAAAGGAACAGATTAATCGATTAATCGTCAGAAAAAATGGCCGATTAATCGATTATCAAAATAATCTTTAGTTGCAGCTCTTGTGCACAGCATGTGATGGTGGACCCATCATGGCGATTCGATTCAGTATCGATTTACTGACCCAACGATTAGATTTTTTTCGATACTCAAGAATTCACCACAATTCGATACGATTTCGATACGATTATTATTATTTTTTTTACCCAACATGCTAGACAATGTTTCAAATTTGAAATAAATCAATGACAGCTGTAATATCATAATACATTTATTTAGACTGTATATAAACATAGTCTATGGCCATGGCACACACGCCGTGTTTGTCTTCATGTGTGTTAAGGAAGCGAGGACAGCGCCAAATAGGTTTAGCGCCGCCCGCAGCACGGGGATGGAATTACATCCAGGAGCAAATTGATAAAAATAGACGAGAAAGAAAATCGATACTCTTGCGGACGTATCGATACATTGTATCGACAGCTGTTGTATCGATATATCGATACAACATCGATATTATTTACACCCCTACTGCACCGTGCACCTCAAATGAACGAAAGTCTTTATCGGCGTCTTATTTTGTTAATGGAATGATTATTATTAACTCCTCAATTACGGCGAGTTATTATTTCTTGGAATAAAAATAAAGCCGGAGTGACCTCTCCGTGGGGAGTGGGTTTTAGGAAGGTACGTTGGGGAGGCCCCAATTTATTAAATGACCCACTTCATCAAAACATGTACGGTTTCCTCCCCTGAGGAACACTCAGAGTATCCTAAAGAGAGAAACAGGAGACACTATCGGGGAGAATTGGCAGTAGGGCTGCAACTAACGATTATTTTAATAGTCCATTAGTTGGCGATTATCGAAACGATTAGTCGATTAATCGCTTATATGTTTTTCCTTTAGAAAAACAACAAAATATTCACAGCAATACAGAAATTAATTAAAACGTGAAATTAATTGTCAACTTGAAATGTAGTCCATTTTGGTTCACGTTAGCAAACGTACAACAATTAAGTTAATTACCCTGAACAAAGTCATTACAATCAATGTATACGCTAATGTTTTCATGGTTTTCTTGTTTGGTTCATGATTCATGTTTCTTTCTCAATAATATTAATCATATTTTGAATTTTCAGAAATTATCAAGTAATATCAAATTTGTGTAGCCAGTAGGTGGAGCAAAGAACTGCTGAAAATTATAATTATTCAATTCCTTGGTGATTATCGATTATTGCATTAGTTGTCAATGAATTCCATAATCGATAGTCATCGATTAATCGACTAATCGTTGCAGCATGATACTTATTTTTTATCCATGTGTGTATCCCCAGACACAGGGTTTAGCTGATTCCTTTTTTCTACAATGACTACAAATTATAGACGGGTTTACGTGCCAAACACTGGTGGGAGTCATGTTGTCCGCCGTTCTTAAGGTCACTTATTGATGTCTACGCTGACTCTGGTACTGGACCGAAGTCCGAGCACACAAAACACACAAAACGCATGCGAGTTCAAAATCCGAACACTAGATGTCGGTCTGTGACCAGTTACACATCACACCAATCCCTCAGTTTATAATTTTGTATAAATATTGATGAAATACAGTCAAAATCCGACTTAAAGTTACTCACCGAATGGTCACATGTTCTTCTGGACCAATAAGCTGGCTGCTTCTACTAGTAATTCCAAAAGGAATGAGACAATGGAACGAGTTGCACTGATTACTAAACCAATGCGTTCGTGATGAATCGTTTCATGGTTTGGCCTATTCTCCGCTCAACCGTGTTGAATATATGTTGTTCCCAATGCAATTTTTCCAGTGTCAAGGCCCCAATACAATAAAGACAACACGTAAGCTTGCGTGAAAGTCCAATATGGTATAACTTAGCCTGTGAGAGTAGGCTCTTTCATGCTATTACTATAAAATGGGAACAAAAAAGGTTTGTTATTAATATGTCAAACTTTTAATAATGTTTCATAATCATAATTAATGCTAATAATCGTTCCGATTTTCAAAGAAAAATGAACCTATTAATCGATCAATCGCCAGTAAAAATGGACGATTAATCGATTATCAAAATAATCGATTAATCGCAGCCCTATTCTCAATAAAGAATGAAAAATGGTGCTTGCGCCCAAAAGATAACTATGTTTCCGGCTTGATATCGGGGTGTGACGTCAGCAGTTAAACACTAGTTCCACACCCAGTCTGTATACAATAGCATCAGCGTTGGGGCTCGCAGCCAACACAGAGTCTCCTGGGAGATCCAAGTCTTCCACTGACCTTGTTTACTGTGCTAGTCTAGCGGAGCAGAAATACGCTATTATCAAATGTATTATCGATGGACTGTTGTCCACTGTGGACGTCAGGGTAATTCAACTCTGCAGCCTGAAGGCTGCTGCAAAAAGCCGTGCTCAAACATTGGTCATTTTAAACAGACCACCTGAAAGGCCGATACCGAGTCCCGATACAGAGTTCTGATCCTGCAAAAATTGGTAGTACGCAAACTATTTGGCACAACTGTCAATTTCAAAAGTCATTCGGCAATTTCAAAAGGCCATTTCATTCAAAACTGTGGCTCGATTAAAAAAAAAAAACATTTGTTAATGTGTGCATTCAACTCAGCTCAAGCGACCGTTGTTGTTTCAATAAGACCCATAATAGAACAACATTATTAACACTTTAATTCCCATTTTTACAAAGTCCTGCAATGCCTGGTCCCTGGACCCTTTTACGTTTAATTACCTGCGCGGAGCAGGTTATGTTTTTGGTGACGGGACTAGACAAAATGAATCATACATGAATCATGAAATACACGTCATGGACATATGTATGTGAGATATACAGAATTACATTTTCTTTTTATTATCTATTCGTCAAAATTAATTGAACGTATTACATAGATTTTATTGTCACTACACTGCACTGTTGTCGTTGTGTGCAACTTGTGAAAAAGCAACCGCACACAAAATGACTTTTTGTGAGATCAATACGTTTTGTTTTAAATATCATCCAGGCTTACCTAAGTGAACGAATCCAAGGTGGTTTCAAATTAGGCCAATAGGCAGCTCAAATGCCCAGGGTCAGTTTTATTTTGAGGTTGAGGACAAACAGATCAGACCTTAGTGGATACAACTACAACACAATATCGGTGCGGCAGCTAACAAGTGCTTATGCAGGAGGGAGCAGGGCTCCGAACCGGTTCAAGGAACGAAAACCGAAAACGAGCGGAATTTTACTGAATTTCACTCGGAACGGAAACGGAAACGAAAAAACATGTCTTCAAATGTTCCGAAACACAAACGGAACATTATGAAATCCACAAAACCGGTTAAAAACGTTTTTTTTTCGTTCTCTATGTATTGTAACATATCCTATGCCTGGGAGAATATTTTCCACGTCAGTCATCAAGCCCCATGCATCTGGGGCTCCATCTTGTGGACAGACAAGGACGTAATGGCGTTAATACAGTTGCTTTGAAGTTTGAGCATCCAGCAAAAATATTTTGTATAAAAACGATATCTAAAGTATATAATGAACTTTAAGAACAAATTAAATGTTTGTGTTCCGAACCGGTTCAGGACCAATATTTTGGTGGTGGAACGGTTCCGAGAACGAAAACGTTAAACATAGACCTGCCTGAACCGTTCAGAACGGAACGTTTTAAAAATAATTTCGTTTTCAAGCCCTGGGAGGGAGGTAATAATATTCAGATATGGCCACTGCCAAAAGTGGAGCGGAGTTTTCTCAAAAACATTAGTAACTCTAGTGGGATTTTTCCCAGTATAGATTACACACAAACATGCTTGGGTTATGTATGTAATACAAAAAATAACATGAATTTGTTTTCATGGTGTTAAGTTGTTATTATAAGTATTATTATTACCTGCGCCAGGGCGGAGCCCGCGGAGCAGGTTATGTTTTTGGTCGCGTTGGTTTGTCGATAACTGAAAAAGTTGAACACCGAGCTGTTGGAAATGACGAAAGAAAGAAGTGATTAAATGTTGGTGCATTTCTGCCTATAAGTAACATAATAGTCATTATTATTAACGATTAACATGTGAACGAGCTGCACCTGAGACGCATTTAGTCTCCCAAACGGCCGGTGCCATTTCCGACCGCGTTCGGGAGGTTTGGGAATTAAAACATGGTGGACAGCAACCTAATGTTGTCTGCTCCCCATTTATTCATCAGCTCGTGTAGCGTTCCAACGTCCCAAGTTTGAATCACGTCGCAAGCACTTCTTTCCATCTTTTTTTTCAACCTGCAAATTGCGCTTTTTTTGTTTGTTTTTGAAATTTTAGGTTAGAATAGGTTTAGGGGTAAAATAAAATAAAATAAAGTAAAATAATAAATTAATAAATACATTTTACTTGTGTACTTTTTATTTTTTATTTTTTAATTATTATTATTTTTTCTCTCCTTTTCTTTCCATCTTTTTTCTTCATTTATCATACTATCTGCTGAACACACATGTATTTATTTTCAAGGTTTCAAACCATTTTTTTCCCCTCTCTCTTACTTTGAAAAATGCAAAATAAAAAGTTTAAAAAAGAATAGGTTTAGGGGTTAGATTTAGGGGTTGGATTTAGGGGTTAGATTTAGGGATTAGATTTAGGGGTTAGATTTAGAGGTTAGGTGAGGTTTGCAATCTCTGAGTGCTCCTAGTTTACTTACTTTATTTCGTCACACATACATACATACATGTACAGTGAAATTCTTCCTCCGCATTTAACCCATCCAACTCCAATATTGTGAGCAACTGCCTTGGCCAGGGGCACTGTCCGGAGCAGGTTAACAACTTTTGGTGGTGGGCGAAACAGGAGTGCCCGGAGGAAACCCACACAGGCACGGGGAGAACATGTAAACTCCACACAGAAAGGACCTGTCCGGGGTTGGGATTCGAACCCTGGACCTTCCAGCTGTGAGGCAGCAATGCTAACCAAGGTGCCGCCAAAGTGGTGATTTTGTGCATGTATTGAGGTGGTTGTTCATTATTCCACTAAAATCTAAAGAAGTGCCTCAATATAAAATATTTATGAAAGTATTGTGTTTCTCATATTTGGCAGTGAGCGACGGATATTGCCCCCTCTCTCCTTCTCTTCTTTCTCTTTGCTTTCTTTTCTCACATTTATCCCTTTCTCTATCTATCTATTTCTCTATCTATTTCCATTATGTTTAGTCATTTCTTTCCGACACACTTGCCGTTAAATTGTTAGTCCACGTGTTTCTCTCGCAAGTCAATAAAGAATGAAAAATGGCCGAAAAAATAGCTTGAAAAAAAAATGTAAAGTAGTGGTATAATGTTATTTTACTGTAAAGTAGTGGTATAATGTCATTTTACTGTAAAGTAGTGGTATAATGTTATTTTACTGTAAAGTAGTGGTATGATGTTATTTTACTGTAAAGTAGTGGTATAATGTCATTTTACTGTAAAGTAGTGGTATAATGTTATTTTACTGTAAAGTAGTGGTATGATGTTATTTTACTGTAAAGTAGTGGTATAATGTTATTTTACTGTAAAGTAGTGGTATAATGTTATTTTACTGTAAAGTAGTGGTATAATGTTATTTTACTGTAAAGTAGTGGTATAATGTTATTTTACTGTAAAGTAGTGGTATAATGTCATTTTACTGTAAAG
>OMKY01182201.1:0-12602 GCA_900302395.1 Bregmaceros cantori
CTCGACTCGGGAATCTAGGTCAATGACTCTCGACCAGTATTTGACGAGTCTTTCCCTCTTTTTCGGCTTTTCCGAAAGAAACATTTAACCTGTGTATACTTAATCATAATCATTGCATTGCTATATAAGGCCCCGTCCCAAACGCCAGCTCTAGCCCTTGGCTAGACCCTTGCCCTAGCCCTTGGGATCTTCGCCGTGATCCACTGCGGGTAGTAAACCCGACCCAGTGATGCCCCGCTGGTCGCAAGCTGATGTTGAAGTTATTTTCTTGTCCGGGGTTCCGTGAATTATTATTATTATTATCATTATTATTTCCAAAGTTCCGCCATGTTTTCAACCCTCGTTCAACTCGGGCGGTCCAGAGCTCCCTTGGCCTCGAGGGCATTTCCAAGGGACTTTTCTCCCTCGCCCTTGACGAATTAACGATTGGGACACCACTCAATCTTCGCGAGAACGCGCATCGGCAAGTGCGAGGGGCGAGACCTAAACCTGTATCACATTAGCTAACTTTGCACTAACCATTCTGTGTGCGATATATGCATGTAGTCAAATCTAGTTCTGCATTCAATTCCAAGCTTTTAGAGCTACATTTTTAAAAATGACTCGAGACTCGACTCAGACTCGTACACTAAAGACTCGCACTCGACCCCTAAAGACTTGGACTCGACTCGGACTCGACCCCTAAAGACTCAGACTCGACTCGTGAGTTCGGGACTCACATCTCTCTTGTACATCTCTGGTACAAATGCACTTGCGTGCGCACACACACATGTACCAAGCACCAGGCTCATAAAAGTTACTCGTAGCTTCCTGTCCTGGGACTGGCGCCCAGTGCCTTACGGGCAGTAGCGCCCTCTATTGCAAATCCCAGGAAGTGGCGCCAAAGCGCCACAGGTAACAGTTCATGAGGTTACATTGATTTATTGACATGTTGCCCTTTAAATAAGCACATTCATTCATTCACACACTACAGAATTTTCTTTTTATGGCCTGAATAGTGTAGAAATGAATGTGGAGATTATTCTGCCAAACATGAAGTAAGGAAGTTTTGTCAATATCAAGGTGTGAAAAACTTTCATGTTCGCCCACTAGTGGCAGTATTCAGAGAGCTCTGTATTTGTCTAACAGGGTGGAGTGCTAGGCGTGCTAGACGTTCAGAAATGAAAGGCTGCACAGCCAAGGAGATTGAGAGTGGGTCTTGCTGCAAACCTCTGACTTCAAATCACTGTAATCAATTTGCTTATGTGACTCCCATCAACCTGCCAACGGCTCCGGCGATGCTAAGTAGCCCAAGGCTGGAGTCTGGCGTATTAACATGTGCAGTTACGCCAATGCAGGTAAATATATATATATATATTTTTTTATAAATACATTCTAATTGAAATACACAACGCATGCATTCATATAAATGCACAGATGCAGACCAAATGGGCGAGGGGCATGGTGATTCGTGTAGTTTTTAGAATTGCATTTGCATTGCTCTCAATGGGTCTTGCAAGGCAGCTGCCTTGCAATGTGTGTGAATGTGTGATTGAGAGGTCACTGTAAAGCACTTTGATTGCTCGATTGATTACTTTATTCATCCCAAATGGAGAAATGTCATCGCGATCGCTCAAATCAACAATTAAACACAGCACCACCAACAATACAGCACAGCAACAGCCCAGTCCAAGTAGTAGCTTTGTCACGAAGAACACAAATGTCCAGCAAATCCAGAGAGGCATCTATTGAGCACAACGTCCATTGGAAAGTCTGATCATGGTGGGGATGAAAGATCTCCTGAACCTCTCAGTAGAGGGCACAGGAAAACCAAATCTGTTGCTCTGAGAGTGGTTAAAGTCATTCAGAATACACTTCAACTTCTTGTGCATTCTGTTCTGTGTTACTGACTCGAATGTCAGGAGGCAGACCAATCACTGATCCAGCTCTCTTGATCAGCTTATTAATTTTGTTTCTTTTGGCTGCCTCCAAGCTGCACCCCCAGCAGACTACCAAAAATAAAAGTAGACTGGCCACGATGTTCTGATAAAATAAGTTTAAAAGAGGTCTGCTTACATCACTGGTTCCATCCCATCCCGCATTGACTTTAAGTTTGCGCTACTCACCCATCAATCCATCCACGGACACGCCCCTCCATACCTCAAGGACCTCCTTACTCACAAACCCACTACTCGACACCTCCGCTCCAGTAACACCATCACCCTGCAACAGCCCCGGACAAAGCTTCGATCAATGGGAGATCGGGCGTTCAGCTCGGCCGCCCCTCGCATTTGGAACTCCCTCCCAGAACACCTCAGAGTGCCACAGCACACTGACGCTTTTAAAAGGGGACTTAAAATTCATCTTTTTAAAAAAGCTTTGTTTTAACCTTTCTGTAGAATCTGTTTTAATTGGTTTTAACTGTTTTAATTGGTTTTTACTGCTTATTTTTACAACTTGTATTTTAATCATGCCATGTTGCACCTTGAGATTGCTTGATTGCAATGAAAGGTGCATTATAAATAAAATGTATTATTATTATTATTATTACATGTAGGTTTCATGTTGAGTTCTCTCCTATGGTGGCCATCGCCATGCCAATAAAGCCATGATTTGAGGCGAAAGAGAGATAGACGGAGACTGAAAGTGAAAAAACAAGAGTGTCCGAGTGATGGAGTGTCGATAGATCTGTGTTGGTCAGTCTGTTGAAATGTCTTGTTTGGGATACAGAGAGAGCAGGACAGAAAGACGGAGAGGGTGTGAGAGCGAGATGGGCAAAGATGATAGTGGATTGCTGAGTGTAGAGAAAACACTCACACATTTCTCTTCACAGTGGTGAGGGCATCATTACAGTTTAACCCAGAGACAGAAGTGGAGTATAACGGTAAAGAGAGAGATAGAAAAAAAAGAAAGAGAGAAAATCCTTTTATTGTGTTTATAACGTACCTTCACACACACACACACACACACACAAATTCACATCAAACAATTGGCAATAATAAGATCATCTTCAGATGCTGTGCAAGGAACTCTGTCACGGCGCCATTGATGGATAAAATCTGAATGATTGTCAGTGGCTTTGCAGTACCAAAAGTATATTTCCCTTCCGTATATCATCATGTCATACACAGAATGTTGCGTCCAAAGCTTTCCTTTTCAGATACGCTAACTTGTGTAGAGCATAACATCCTTCTCATTTCATCAACGAACAGATGTGATTATACAACCTCCTCAGCTTCTGTCAACCTTCCGACGGTGTTCCTGTAAGTCTGTCAATCCAGGACTCCCGTGCGGACTCCAGTCTTTTTTTGGGGGGAGGGATCAAATATTTGTATTTTCAAACAAACAAAAATCATCAAAGAAAACAAATACAAAACAACTTAAACTTAAACTTGCAACAAAGTGCCAAAAGAACCCTGTGTGCAGAGCGTGCACATGGGTGAGGGCAGCACGCACATCTTCTTGAACTGACATAGGACCGGTGTACATTGTTGATTCATTTTAAGATTTCCCCTGGTGTATCCAGCAAAAGCGTCAAGCTTCCAAGACAATGTCCCATCCTGTCCCCGCGTCCCAGGTGGATTTGGTGATGGTTGGGAGGTATCGGCTCAAGTCCCTTTTTTCACCCGCATGGCGATCCCTGATACCCACCGATACCTCTTCCAAAAATCAAATTATTATTACTAACCGTCCACGGAAGACAAACTTCATGCTAGAAGAAGACTGACCTAAAGACTATTATTATTATTATCCGTCCTTGCGGTGTGTTCTTTGTGTTGAGGGGGGCAGGAGATAGAGAGAGAGATACATATTGAAAGAGATTAATATATATTGCGAGAGAAATGCAGCGATAGAGAAGAAAGACAATAATGATGGAGAGATAAATACTGAAAGAGAAAGAGTGCGGCTTAATCTGAATGTCTCAAGGATCTTATCTATTTCAATATTTTAGCACTGCAACCTGGAAATGAATGATAAAAGAACTATGTTTACACTGAATAATATTCATAATTTAAATGAATATTGCCTGGCTCCATCCTCCACCCCCCCCTTCCCCCCGTCCAGTTGTCTGGGTCAATGCTATTCCAACCGGACATTGAAAGAGGCGCACACATTCACAGTTTATTTTTATTCATGAATGAAGCTGATTGGACGGCTACGAGGCCAGTGGGGTACAGCTGTGTCGGTACGCGCACGCTGAGAACGGATGTGAGTTTGCTCGTACAATAACGTTGATAATGTCGACTCTCTCTCACACACACGGACATGCATGGTGTGGTGAGTTGGAGGGGCAATGGTATTCAGGAAATCCTACGCAGAGATGCACTGACTCCACCGGGCAGTTTCATTAAGAGCTACTGTGTGATACATTCATTATTCATTGCTTTTGCGAAACGCAATATAGCTACGTTGAAGGGAATTATGCGTGGAAATGCAGATGGGCTTCATAAAATACTTCACAACGGGATGGACAAGACATGAAATGTTTGCTTGAAAGCAAAGATTTGCACTTCCCGATGCCCATACTCGGTTTCCGAGATGCAGAGAAACTAGTTCACGCCTTTATCTCCTCAAGGCTTGATTACTGCAACGCACTCCGCACACTCCCGAGCAAGAGCTAGCCGCTAGAGTCCTGATGTGGGTGTGCAAATTCGATCACACAACTTCAATCCTCTATCCTCTCCACTGGCTACTTGTTCAATCCCGGATCGATTTCAAAATCACCCTAGTGACTCACCAATGCATCCATGGACAAGCCCCATCATACCTCAAGGACCTCCTCATACACAAAACCAGTGCACAACACCTCCGCTCCAATAGCACTGCCACATTACAGCAACCCAGGACCAAACTGCACACCATAGGACTGGGCTATTCAACTACTTTGCTCAGAGGGCCACATTGTCAGAAACCCAATGGGCCATAGTCTCCGGCCTATTTGTACAACTTGACACGACGCGATACCATATTTTCATAACTTTTATTTAAAGTAGCATACTTCCCATTAAAAGGACTTCAATTCTTTGCAACAATGGTGATTTCTCATTTGTAACAAGCAACACCTGAAACAACAACACACAAACAGTGGTAAACAGCAGCTGCTCAACACATTTATAGTACATCTGTTGAGGTAAAGAACTCAATTAGCTTCAACTGTCAACAACAAACTTCCAGTGCTTCTGATGATTGTAAAAACAGCATAGAAAAATGTTTTTGACAAAAAAAGAAACAAAAAACTTTTTTTTTTTTTTTTTTGGATTCCTCTGGGGGCCAGAAAAAAATGATTGGGCCGGATTCAGCCCGCGGGCTGCCAGTTGAATAGCCCTGCCATTTGTGGGGATTGGGCTTTCAGCATGACTGCCCCCCACATCTGGAATTCCCTCCCCGACAACCTACGAGTACCACAGCACATTGACTGTTTTAAGAAAGGACTTAAAAACTATCTTTTTTTTTAATGTTGTATTTCAGCTTTCTTTCACTACCTTTTTTTACAGCATGTCTTTTTAATTTGTGCTATGTTGCACTTTGAGATTGTTTATAACAATAAAAGCATTAAAGCATTTTTGTAGTTGATTAATTACTCAAGTATTTATGCTGTGAACTACAAAGAACATCTTGGAAATGTATAAAAATACGGCATGACCCTCAACATGGTGACATGTGTGGGCGGTGTCATAGCTGTGGTGAGTGTGCAGGGCACAGGGGATGAGACCGGATGCACTGTCCTTTCCTTAGATTTCTCACACCCGGCCGGAGTTTACTCTCATGAACCCCCTGCTCCCCGGAGATCCGTGGTAGTGGAGGAAAGGGGATGGAGGTGGAGGGGGGTAGGAGGGATGGAAGTGGGGTTACAAGTTCACCCCACAATTCTCCTAAAAATAGCTACTGCTGCCGCCGCTCTGATGGGAAGCCCACACAGAGTGACAAAGCTGAGGAAACGACATCAAACTCAACGAGGCACTATGGAAATCTTTGACTTAGCCTTAGGCGCGATAAGGCCTGAGGTGTTTAGAATCAACTGCACTCCTATGTTGTATAGCTCATTTAATCAATGCTTTGTAAAGCATGTGAGATTATATGCTGATTTACCTGTATAAAACCGTTTGGTAAGAAATCAAAAGTTATTTCAGTATCAGACTCAAGGAGCATTATGACAACAATAATAAGAAAGGTTTTTTTGGGTAAATGTAATGTTATTACTAGTTTGGAAAAAACAAATGCATTAGATTACTAGTTACTGGGGTCCGCGTTGGCCGAAGGGTTATGGACACCGCGCCTAACGCGACCCCATTCATGTTGGTGGCGCAGCGTCTACCGCAGCGTCCGCAGTGTCGAGAGGTCGACTACGCTCGTCAACTTGTCTGCAGTGTCTAGCCCCGATCTCTTCAACCCAGTTTACGACTAATCGTATCCAAAGAAAATGGAGAAGCGGCGCTGATGCCGGAAAAAATAACTTGAAAAAATATATATATTACTAGTTACTGGCGAAATAGCTTAGTAACTTAGTTACCGGCATCGCTGGTAAATAGCTGCAGACCTACCACGGATAGAAACAAAGACATTTTCCATTTTGTTTATCTTGGCATCATCCCCCCCCCCCTTTTGTGTTTTATGTGGGTTTGAATTGTGCTCTTCTCTTCTGTTTCCTTCAATTATGTGCCTTTATGTGCCGTTATCATTTTTCCGTACGTTATTGCTTCAATATAGCGTTATATTGTAAGCAATATATATTTTATATATATATATATAATATCATCACTGCTGATCATTTCGCTGTCCTGGCACAGATTGCCTTTCCTCCCAAACTCGCTTTCTGGCCGTGGGTGGGAGGATTTGACTGGATTAAAAAAGTAGAACTTCAGTGATCACAGAGACCCCGTAAGAGACTGACACAGCAGAGAGACTGAGTGATTAAGTGAGATGAGCTGGATGGACAAAACAGTCTGAACCGGCAGAATTGCTAAATGTAACCTGCCTGTCCGAACCTTTGACTTATATGGGCACTTCAAGGGTGCTGTAGCATTTTCAAGTCAACGTGTGCAGTTATGTATTATGAAATTGCGCAATTAAATCCCTATGGATGACACACAATGTTTCTGCGCGGAGACTCTTGTGTGGGAAAGTGTATAAAAAAGCCGTGCCTCCACTCCCATCTACCTACGTGGACAATCTCACCATTATTATTATTATATCCACGAAACGCTGAGTGTCAGGGGTGTAATGCTTTTGCGTTCACCGTGGCGGCCGCAGATCCCTTATGTTAATGCGATAACTTTTGAACGCATGGATTTGTCCCGGATTCGTTATGTTAATGTTCTCTGGTAGGCTCGTGCACTGATATGATTTTGGAGGCCAACAGTTTCAAGATGGCCGAATTATTATTACGTTTTTTTTTTCATCTTTATTGATAGGATTGTGTTGGAAACGGTTGAAGATATTGGGCTAGAGTTCGCAGGAAAGCTGGCAAGGGGAGTAGAAGCCGTGACTCTTCGGACGCTGTGATCGAAAAACCACAGCGCCATTACAACTAATTGGAGCCATCCTTAGGTTCAGTGTCTTTAACCACATTGTCAACAATGAGCCAAGATGGCCGAATTTTTGTTCGTTTCTGAGCAGGTGGACTTGCAACCTTTTTTTTGGTCTGGACGACTGCATTGGCCAAGTTATTTGGAAGCGAACAAAGTAGCTTCCTGTCCTTTTAGGAAAATAAAAGCAGGAATAGCCCTTTTCAGTTTATTGTGCTCTGAATCATTCACATTATTATCAATGATAATTGTTGACAGAATCAGAACAGTGCTAGTGTATCTGAGTGTGTCTGAGTTGTATGTGTGTGTGTGTGTGTGTATCCGTGTGTTTGTGTTATGTGTGAAAAGTCAGGTAATGAATACTGGTGTATGAGCAGACTTGAGCTAATTATTGGATTTGTAATGTGGCTGTCTTCCTTTTAGAGCAACACAATGACAGAACAGTTGACAAGTAAACACGCAGCTCCAAACAGGGTTGTGTTAAGTAAAATGGGAATAAAAGTGCCCAATGTAAGAATAGGGCAATATGATTTATCCTGAAAATAACTTCCAGATTTTTGTTACTGAAATCTTGATTTTAGATTTGGGAATAAATAAATAAATAAAGTATGAAACGGTTATTGTGAGTGGCGAGTGGAACATTTCTTTATTTTTATTAATGTATATACTTATTTTTTTAAGTTCGTTCGTTAAATCGGAAACTGGGATGAAGAGTCGGAGGGAGACATTGCAGAAAAGCCGGAGAGGGTATTCGAACCCATGGCGCTGCTCGACCCATGGGCTAGGGGGCACGCTCTGTAACCCCCGCACCCCCCCTCTTTATTTACAAAAATATACAATTGCAGTCCCTCAAAATTGTTGCTGTCAACGAAGGGGGACAACTCTGGACTATGGAAATACACAACTTGAGTGAGAATGGCATTACTGGGGATTGGGCAATTAAGCGTATCACGAGTTTCCATTGATTGTGTACAGGTGAGTAAGGAACCTAATTCAATGGGTTAGAAGAAAAACAATGCACTAATTCTAAGACATTTTGTCAATTCTATTGGCAGCAAATTTAGTTAGACGTGAAGAGAACAAGCTAATTTGGCTGCCAGTGAATTAAGCACGGCTGCTGGGACTGCTGGGTCTTGTAATTTATTGTGAGCGTAGCAGCAAGCATGCATTCAACGGAGGGTTTATTGGGGGAATGTTCATTAAATATATTGTAACGATGCAAGATTGAGGGCTGCCGGCTGTTGTGTCTACAACTTGGTGAAATAAGATGGTTCCACAAGATACTCTGAAAAAGGGAAAAATAAATATCTGAGGAAGAGCCCATTCCGGGGCTGAACGTTGACAATGGGACTGTTGCATGTGACACGCCGCTCGCTCCAAAATGGCCACCGCCGCCAAGCCGCGACGTCACAGTTGACGTTAAATCGGATAATTCCGGCATATTTATTTTCATTGATGTAAGGTGTGAATCCCAAAAACGATCCGCTTATTTTGAAAGGGTACAAAACCCAAGCCCCCAATCCCTCCTAACCCTCCTAATCCTAACAGTAACCATAACTGTAATCCTAGCCTAACCCTAACAAAATAAGTGGTTTTTGGGATTCGAACTTTACATAACAGCAAAAAAAAAAACACACACCAGAATTATCCATTTTAACAGGGACCATGACGTCACTAGTGCAACAGCACCAGTACCTTGGTCAAGGTAATCTGTGTGATTATGATCTCTGACTTTCCAAAGGGGTATAATTCAAAAAAGCAGAATGTTACAAACTCAGTCTGGTTGTGTCTAGCTACAGTCAGTAAATTGACTGAATTTATTGGATTATCACATTTAATAAATACTTTAATGTGAGACTGCCCACTCGTGGAGGAGCTGGGGGAATAGACCTGAACCAGATCAACAACAGGCTGAGCTCAGCCCATTGCCAAGCTCCGTTCAGACTCTAAAAGGGGCGTGTCGACACCCGCCGAGTGACCAACGGTGCAGGCCCACATGCACCAGTATAATAATAATAATATAACTCCGCCTAGGACGGTCCAAAGCCCGGTTGAAAAAAAGAGGACGGTTAAGTGTAGTGCTAACTATCCTACCTCATAAAAAAAAAACCTATGGCTACAGAAACGGAAACGCAAAGAGATCGAGGCATATCAGTCCTGAAAGGAGGTGGCGCTCCATTAAGAAGCAGCATGACGCTCTGTGGTGAAAGCCGGATTCTGGAAACTCCCACACCAGGGCGACCAACAATAATCCAAGAACTGAATAACCTCCAGGGCTACACACCATTTAATTGATATTTTAGCACTGAATGAATGAATGTTTATTTGAACATGTCAAACAATTTAGAGACATTTGGAAGATAGTATACCAAAATAAAAACACAACTCCAACAAATCCAATCAGCAAAGGTGTGGGTCAAAATCAGAATGAGATAGGCAAAGTATATCTCTAAGTAAAGAGTATAACTCAAAATTCTAATTAACTCTGGAGTCTGGACATGTTCAAAAGGAGCAGGAAGAAGAAGAGACTTGCTTTGAGAACTGATTGTAAGAGCGTCAGCGCAAGGAGAGAACGAAGACAAGCTTGAACATAGAACATTGCACGACAGAACAACAGCCTTGTAATAAGAGTACTTTGTCCGGCTACTGGAGCAAAACTCCAAGCCACAGATTTATGGCCACCATTAACAAGGCCAGATGCCCTAGTTAGTACAGCTCCACAGGTGGAGGAGCTGTTGGCCATGTCCAGCTTCAAGATTCCTCAGATTAGTTTCTTCTGTTATGCCTGTTTCTTTGTTCAACGTATCTTCTTTTGATTTACAGTAGATACTTGTGACTGCAATGAAATGGTATGTTTATATTAAGCCTTCTCATTGATAAACGCAAAGAAAATTATGCCTGTTACCCCCATCCACACATCAGGTTAGGTTTAGGGTTTGGGTAGGGGTTAGGGCAGGGTTCGGATACGGGTTTGGATTACATGTTACAATGCAAGTTCGGGGACGGAAAATTGCCACGGTCGTCACGACTGCGTCATATGCGGAAGTGCGAGTGGCCCGGGCCGTGGTTATGGATTTAGGCTTGCAGTCCGTAAACACGCTGTCTGGTAAGACTGTCAAGACTTCTTCCCCCATGTTGTGATGTTGCTGAATTCTGCGGTCAATGTGCGACACTGGACTCTCATGCAATGTGCAACTCTTGGGGAATCATAACTCAAAGTTTGTTTTCATACGAGTAAAGTCCTTTAGTTCGCTAATTTACGACCAGACCAAATAATTGCAGTTTGGTGCAGTTCCTTTTCACTCACAATAGGCCCAGAAATCGATACCATATATTCTACCCTCAGCAAAGAGGAATAGTGTTTTGTTTTCAGAAATGACTTGACGACTTGCTGATTTGCATTCACACCTAGCTCCTAGCTCTGCACAAAATACTTTTTTGCTTTAATTTAATCAAACAGGGCACGTGTGTAAACGATCTCAGTGAGCCTTTAGTTTTAGCCTAACCATGGCACACCTGACAATATTGCGAGCAAATGCAAACAAATATAGTCATGTACTATAAAATATATCAAATTAATAAAATAAAATAAAAGTAAACTGCAACATAATTAAATTAAGTCGTTTCCATAGGTTCTGTGTCGACACATTCAGGCAAAATAAAAAAAGGCTTCACTACAAAACTAAATAAATTGATTTAGTCGTCATTAGTTATAGCTACCTCTAGATACAGGCAGCAGGTATTTTTGGAATTGGGGTGACATGATATATGACGACACCAGCATGGCTCTGGCAGTCATTATTTTGAAGCACTGTCAGGTGTCACTAGTGATGGCAACTCTCTTAAGAGGAAATAAGGAACGGAGCAGTGGCATTTGAGAAGAAAACCTTGCAAACGCCCCTTGCGCTCAATCTGGGGTAGAAGACACAGTTTTCCACAGCACAGCTCGGACCCTATGATGCTCTTTCTAACGAACAGGTTGCCATGTATGTCATGCATAGAAATCTCAATTTGCAGTCACACATTTCCATTACGTGGTGCTGGCTCAACCCGCCTCAACTTGCCTTTTTTGATTTTCTATTGCGAAAAACGAGCCTGGTATCAACCAGAGATGGCAAATCCAGTTCCAGAAAGTAAAAATCCTGCCATGTTTTGGTTCTACCTGTGCACTGCAAATAGCAGCTGCTCCTAATTAGAGAAGCTCTTCAGTTAGGTTGATCTGCTAATCAGTGACACCTGTTTGCAGTGCACTTCTATGCTGGGTAGAAGCCAAAATGTGGCAGGACTTTTACTTTCTGGAGCTGGATTTGCCATCTCTGAGCGTTTGTGGGTCAAAGATCCATACTAGAACATTTGGGGGTGGAATAGCACCGTTACCGCCATCATTTTTCAATAACGCAATAGGTGTGTGCTAGCCCATTAAATAGACAAGTTCAAAAATAAGTCAGAACAGAGCGACGTAGCGGCACCGAAGGTCATATGCAGCCTAGAATTCTTACGGGAACGACCCACCACACCATCTATAAATCAATATCCTTCTTTCTTTCTTTCTTTCTTTCTTTCTTTCTACCGCTACTAAACACTGTGAACAGGGCTTTGAACCGGTTCAAGGAACGAAAACGAAAACCGGGAACTTTTAGTATTTTCCAGGGAACAGAAACGAAACCGGAAATGTTATAATTTTTTATGTTCCGGAACAGGAACAGTTATTTAAAAATACTGGTAACCGGTTAATACCGGTTTTATTTTGTTCCTCAAAGGAGTGCACTTTGGGATAACTTCAGAAATAAAACAAGAGTATTTATAAAATCTATGATGCAGCAGTGAAGTTGGAATCGTTGCGGGACTCTCTGCAGCGTGTTGTTCTGGGTTCGCCGAGACCTCGGCTGTAGAGCGCTACCAGCGGGCCTCTGTAGCGAGTCGTTGTGGGCTCGCCGCAACATATATTACATAGCATTAAACATCTGACAGGAACGAAATTAACCGTTCCGGGAACAATATTTTTTTGTTCTAACCGGTTCAGGAACGTTAATTTATTGGTGGAACTCATAAATTAACGTTCCTGAACCGGTTAGATCGGAAGAGCACACGTCTGAA
>OMKY01182202.1:0-10458 GCA_900302395.1 Bregmaceros cantori
TGCCGGAGTTTATTTTAATTTTATATTTTAGAAATGTCATTAGACAGATACACAAGTAATTTAATAGAGGTACAGCTACCATCACCGCAAAAAACCCTTAATAAACATATTTAAAATTATTTGATATTTACAGGGTTGAGCAGTTAGATGCTGTTGCATGCTTTTGTCTCCAGTCGTCTAGACTATTGTAATGCCCTACTCTCTGGTCTTCCTAAAAAGACCACTAATGACCTACAACTTTTACAAAACTCAGCTGCTCGGGTGCTGACAAGGACCAGAGGGCGCGAACACATTACTCCAATCTTGAAATCTTTGCACTGGCTCCCTGTCCGTTTCAGAATTGACATCAAAATACTTCTACTGGTTTTCAAATGTGTTAACAAACTCGCCCCTCCGTACTTAGCTGATATGCTTGTACCATATCAGCCGTTGCGGAACCTGAGGTCCAGCGGCACAGGGCTCTTAGTAGTTCCACGAGTTAACTCCAAATCGCATGGAGAGGCCGCATTTAGCTTCTATGGCCCTCGGCTATGGAATGGTCTTCCGGAGGCCCTCAGGAAGACTGTCGATGTTTTTAAGAAAAAGCTCAAGACACATCTCTTTGATCTAGCTTATAACTAGGATGTTACTGTCATCGGTACATCAGCCCACTGTATTTGTTTGCGTGTGTGTCTGTGTGTGTGCGCGAGTGTGTTTGATTTGGGAGGCTGTGGGTGACGTTGTTCTGTTCATTGTTCTGTCTCTGTAAAGCACTTTGTGTTGCTCTGCATGAAAAGTGCTATACAAATAAATAAAGTTTGAGTTTGAGTTTGAGTCGAGTAATCTGCATGGATTAATCAGATTAATTGAATTGTTTCATCCGGCGCGCTTGCATACTGAACACCGTTAGACCTTAGCAACACAACCAATACAATAACGATAATGAGTAAGCTAAGGAAGTAAGTTATAAAGTGGAGATCGTAAGACATCAAAAGATTTGCAATATTAATTTAATAGTTGCAGTTAAGTTGCATTTAAATTTAACATTTCATCATTTAGAGGGAAAATGCACAGATTAATTAATTTGTTGTCTTTGAGAAATGGAAATTGGCTATTTTAATTTGAAAAACAAAAACAAAAAACATACCTCCAGTATATCTTATAAAGCCTCGTTTATAAGATATACTGGTGTAGATAGTAAGACATCAAAAATTTACAATATTTATAACGTTACATTCAAATTTACCATTTCAATCTAGAGGGAAAATTACCAGATTAATTTGTTGTCTTTGAGAAATCGAAATTGGCTATTTTATCTATTTATTATTTTGAAACATCTTTATCTTATATAGCCCCGTTTCCCACACTAAGTGTGATAGTAAGACATCAAAAAGTTTACAATATTAATAAAGTTGAATTTAAATTTACCATTTCAATTTAGAGGGAAAATTACCAGAATAATTAATTTCTTGTCTTTGAGAAATGCAAATTGACTATTTTATCTATTTATTAGTTTTAAACATCTATATCTTATATAGCCCCGTTTCCCACACAGCAATTCCTACACTCTTGGGAAAATTGCTTCACGCAATGAACCAGATCTGCCACACCTGTGCACAAAGGGATGACATTTCCATAAATTATCTATGTCTCCACGGTTCATATTGGCTCTACGTGCGCACTCCCGTAACCCCTTCTTAAATGTTAAGTCAACGAAGACGCCTATTGCCGAGCTAACCAAGTATGCATTTTCTCTAATTAAATGCAGCAGGTGCGCGATTTATATTGCGCCTCTCCCACAGGACGCGTTTTGTCGTAAAGACGGCGTCCTATAATCTATACACTAACAAAACACCGGCGTGGCCTCGCCATGAGGCAATGAAAACGCAATTCATTGGCGTGCTTATAAAAGTGTGTAAAACACAAAGATGGTTGGGTACGTCCCCACTGGGAAATCAAGTCTTTCTTAGAACCAACGACAAAACAACAGTTTGTCACCTGAGAAACATCCACCTATGGCACGCTGACAAGAAGATGTCATTTTCTAGAGGATTCCAGCACATCCCGGAGCTCCTGTGTGAACTGCAGAGATGGGAGAGATGAGAAAGTACGGAAATATCTTACTTGATTAAGAGTAAAATACATGAGTAAAAAAAACAACTCGAGTAAGACTACAAAGTACTGAGCCAAATATCTACTTGAGTAAATTAAAGTATACAGGCTGAGAAAAAGTATTTTTGAGAGTAGAAAGTACATGCTCTAAAATGTACTCAAAAGTATTTTTGAAAGAATAATGTACAAACTAAAAATAAAACGTTTTTTTCTGTTCTCTATATATTTGAACATATCTTATTTCCGGTTGTGCATCCATCCAACTTTCACTGTCAGTCATCAAGCCCCATGGATCTGGGGCTCCATCTTGTGGACAGACGAGGAAGTTTGAAATATTTTTTGTAAAACTATATCTAAACTTAACATTGCACAATTTAAGGAACTTTAAGAACGAACACAATTTTTGTGTTCCTAACAGGACCGATATTTTGGTGGCGGAACAGTTCAGAGAACGAAAACGTTAAACATAGGCGTGCCTGAACCGTTCAGAACGGAACTTTTAGAAAATAATTTCGTTTTCAAGCCCTGCCAGGAAGTTCCAGCAAAGTTGCAGAGATGAAGAAAGCCGTGCTTTTGTTTGGAGCATTTTTTTGAAGATGTCTGTTCAGTCGGAGCACACATCCATGCACCGCGTTATTAAAAAGGGATACTATCCATGGACAGCCGGGTGAAATATAGCAACTCTGCTAAGCCCAACTTGTACAACCATCTTTACGTATCACATGTCTCATGCTGAAATGTTTACTGGCTCTGTGCTGTCTGTCCTAAAATAAAATTCATTCATTCATTCATTCATGGGGGTCATCGATGGCGAGGCACTGCAAAGACATTCATTGTAATGGTGTTGTGGTTAAGATCAAAGCGTCCGTAGTGCCACGAGTTCTACTCCCCTCGCCGGCTTTTCTGCGATCCCCGATCTCGGAAACCCTGTTTCCGACTAACCCTGTCATTAAAAATGGAAAAACGGCACTTATGTCAGAAAAAAGATCTATATCTTTAAAAAAAAATGCTATAAGCGGTATATACTCTATTCTGCACCCAAATGCTTTTGCGCTGGACTGTGCCCCACACATGCTCATGACTTAGTCATTTGCACAGCCCATTCCATCGACTTTTGCAAGTGAATGCAGCCATGTCATTGGTCTACAAGAACATGTGATCCAATTTGTGAGTGTTTTGGAATTTGCAATTTCTCTGCATTTCTGAATATTCATTGCAGAGCGATGAGTTGTGTGGATAATGGGGAATCGGTCACACAGCAAGCTATCTGTATTTCTTCTCATCCTGTGTTTTTGTCTCTCCAGAATGGGCATACTCCACGAGGCAAACATCACCTGAGATCAGTGCTGGTGCCCGGCCACCCACCCCCCACCAACGCAGACAACTCAATGGAAACAGTCTGAGTACCGCGCCCCCGAGCCGCTAACACACGGGCTCCATCTTCAGGAGCAACTTGCTCCAGCATGGGGGAGGCAGGCAGAGCGGTGGCGTTGCCCTGGCTCCTGGTGCTTTGGCTGGCTGGATTGTCGGTGCTCTGGGCCTTCCCCTTCGGAGGACAGTCTATGGACGTGGACGTTACTCCGAGGACGACCGTCTCTTTGAGAGGTATGTTGGGGTTCTTTGAAAAGTTACCGACTTTTGTTATTGCCCGTGGGTGCAAGCAGTAACTTGCGTCTAGTGACCAATTGCCAGCGACGAATATACATACACATAAATACAGACACAAACATTCAGGGTGAACAAGGATTATGGTGTGTCTACCCAGAGGTTGACTGGTGTCTAACTATGCTATGGGCCCTCCTGCGACACTCATAGGTATTGATTCAGACAGTCGTCGACCAGTGCATATAGCCTGGGGTATCAACAGCCGTGGCGGGTGTGGGGGTCGAGAAACTGGGCTTGTGCATCGGGAAGGTCAGGTTCCAAACCCCTCCAACAACCCAAGTAAACTGGCACATACTCACCCACAGACACGCACAGTAGGTTGATGTACCGATGACGGCAACATCCTAGTTATACGCCAGGTCAAAGAGATGTGAGAAATTGAAAGAGATCGTCCCTACTGACGTCTTCTCCCCATCTTCACCTGTTTCCAGTAACCCTAATGAAGCTTGAAAATGGCCTGAATGGGCCCTGGAAAAAAATAATGAAAAAAAAAATTACAAAAATGTTAATGTGATGACTATCGCCTGTTGCTGGATAGTTTGGGTACTTTCAAATTTTGTTGTACCAGGGCTAATGAGCACATAAAAAGGTGAAATAATCCATTGCACTGCTTGTGAGAAATTACAATTCATAACTTGTAACTGTAGGCGATAACTTTTAATAAGTAGCCTTTCCAACCCTATATTCACACTTTCATTTCCCCACAAAAGTTCTCTGTTCTGTAGTCATCACCGGCCGAAGCCGGCAGCCGCAGAGGTGTCGGTGAAATCATATGCTACTGCAATTAATACGGCCAGCTCACCAAGCCACGCTAAACCCTGATATCTCAGACCTCATTATGTTTTGGAGTCCTGTGCTTTCTATTGTGCGAGCCACCAATTAAATTATTCAAATTAATTCCACCTTGCTCGCTGTGGCTGCGAGCCGGGGTCTAGTTACGACCAACACCCCTGTGCAACAATAGAGTGGCACGTCGATGCATCTCCTCTTGTTGTTGTTATCTTGTCCGTGAGTCAGTGTTTTAACTAGTGTGGGGACCTCACCTGGGGACACAGGGGTCTGACTTCCCCACAATGTGTGTTTTGATTGTTTTTAAACATCTCAAAGAGTCGGGTTGTTTATTAATTACTAGCAGGGTGCCCAGTGGTGCTTTTAATCCTAATTTATTTTTGTCTACTGATGTGCTCTAGGTCTTATAGTTTAGGAGTTTAGGTATCACAGACAGACAGACAGACAGACAGCAGTCATTTATAAATATATATAGTGCGGGTGCAATTATTAATTGATTAATTGGTGTCTAATTGATTACAAAATTAATCGAGAACTAAGGCAAAAGTCGATTCATCGCCAAAGAATTGAATCATTGTTATTTTCAGTAGTTTTCTTTCCAACACCAGTTGATCTACGCACATCTGATATTGCTTGATAATTTAAGTAACAAATATGATTGCTATTAACTTTGGGCAGGGAATAATGAATGAATGTATGAATGAATGAATGAATTTTATTTTAGGACAGACAGTACAGAGCCATTTCAAATTTCAGAATGAGATATGCTATATGAGATGGTTGTACAAAATGGGCTTAGCAGAGTTGCTATATTTCACCCAGATGTCCGTGGGTGGAGTCTACATTCTCCTACAGAATATCACAGCGCAAGTCGTCATTTTTAAATAATGCAATTCTCACCAGAACTATCTGCCAAACTGGTCTCTAGGGGTGCCATCGAGAGCATACCAGCAGACTTTTATAACTCAGCAACCCTATTTTTTATTCTTCTTTTCAAATGAATTGCATCTTGCAATGTCTTGTTGCATAGAGGGGCTGACAATAAAGTTGGCTTTTGCTTTGACTTTGAAGAGTTGAAAGGATTAAAAAAAAAGGTGTAAAATTCAAGAACTCTTTGCCGGACCTTTAAAATCAGTGCAGCTCATTTGTGATTACAGGAGCACAGCAAAGGCACTTAGGCCTTATAATTATACTAATTACGCTACAATGAAACAAACCACGCACACAAGGGCTGGAGCAGAGTGACTGGCAGCAAGGATTCATAGCAGTGTGCTCACACGCTCCTATCTATGCAGTAACTGGAGGGCAAATTATTGAGTTGTCTGTTATTGAAAGACACAACAGTCACAGCTAGAGGTATGCAGTCGGTGCCAACTGCTAAAGGGATATCCCCCGAAACGAGCAATCCCTTTACTCGAGCACTCGCCTTGATAATGGGTTGCCACACAAACTGCTAGCTCTAAAAGTACTGTAATGAGATGCACCAGTGCGGTGCATGCTGGTCTGACACCCTTGGTGTCTCAGCCTGCACCAGCGCGGCCCTTAAATAGAGTCCGAACGAACCTTGGCAACGGCTGAGTTCAGCTATTGCCGATGTAAGTTCCTCTATTCCCAGCTCTTCCACGAGGGGACAGCCTTTCGTTACAATACTATTTTTTGTACCACTACGGTGCAGGTTTGCAATCTAGTGTTTCTAGTATTAATTAATTATTTCTGAAAATATTAAATATTAAAAGCACATAATTGATTGAAAACATGAATATAAAACATAAACGTCAATGGATTATTAATTGTAATGAGTGAAAACTGTGAAAATGAAATCTGACGGGGCAGAATTAACTATGGCTTCAACTGCGGTCCCGTGTGAAATACGGCTACACCCCTGTTCCGAAATCCTTATTTTCAGCCAAGTTATCAATCTTGGGGGTTAAGCCCTACTCTAACCCCAATCGCTTCCCTAACCCTAATCCCTAAACGACCCATCATTTTTCTGAAATTAGCGATTTAATAGCGATTTCGGAACATAGGGGTGTCCCCGCGAATACAGGCATCACCGGTGTGGGTTTAAATTCGACAAAGACGTTACAAGCAAACAGAAACCCCAAGACATTTTCAGTCTATACATTAGTGTTAAAATGGATATTCCATTATGATAGATATAAATGATAATGAGCCTATTAGCTAACACGACTCTTCACTCTCAGAATGGTCAACAAAACAAACAGATGAATGAACAGTCTTCACGATCCAGATATCCCGATTTTGACTTTGCGCAGATCTATGGTGTTGACTTCACCGCAGAACGGGGGAAATGCTAGAACATCTTAACCATAGACTGTCTATAAAGTAGACGCAGCGTGCATGATGTCATCCCATTGCTTTCATCAATTTTTTTGTGTGCCCACCGATTGCACGCTGCCATTGTTGAAAGTACCTGTATATCCGGGACAAGGAGAGATAGAGAGAGCTATACAGTATATAAGAGAGAGACACCCCACACGCAACTTCTTCCGGTGGTACTGTCCGCTAGGGGCGCCAACGACAGAGTCAGAATGAATGGGATCGGATCCTATGGGAGCTGAAATAAAAAATATTAACGCCGAATGTGACGTGTGAAATTATGACCCCACCTCACACAATGAACCATTAATTATCCCAAGAATATACATTTAAACATCAATTAGAAACGATCTTTAAATAGGTTAAACGGCCTGCTAAAATTGGTATATTTCTATTGTAAATCCCATAGGTTCCGTGCTTTTGGTAGTCGACTGCGCCCACTCGACTAGCAGAAGCACACGGAAGTCGGCACGGTGGCTGAAGCGAATGCGACGTCCATATTTATATACAGTCAATGATCTCAACTTGAATACACTCGCTGTTCTTGGTGAGCTTATGGGAAACATGTGAATCAATAAAACCGCCTCTAAGGTTGGAGTTACCTTGAGAGGTTCGTTGCTTCTTTGCTGGTGAAATATCTGAATGTCTGTAAGAAGGGAGTGGTGTCCAATTTTCAATGCTGGGACTCGGGAGTGAAGGTGTGATGCGCGAACAATCCGGTTCTGCCCGTGCCTTCTGCAGACGATCAGCTCACAACAAATGCCCATTAAATATTCTCAGAAATTATGAATTACAATCAATTTTGAATTATATTACTATAATGGCAAAGCAAAAAATGTTGTTAATGCTATCAGTAACACTGTAAAAAAAAGATAACTCGAGTGTTGTTGGCGAAGTGGTTATTTACACCATACAAACGCCCTCCCATTTTTGTTAATGGTGCTGTGTCTCGCAGTCGCCGCAGTGCCACAAGTTCTCGTTCCCTCGTCGACTTGTCTGCGGGGTCTACCCCCGATTTCTTCAATCCAGCTTCTGATGAATCCGATCCAATAAAGATGAAAAAAACGTAATAATAATAATAATAATAATAATAATAATAATAATGTATATATATACATATGACCTGGTCCCTCATTTTTGTCTCTTGAAGAGAAAGTATCCACCTTCTGCCCACAGCTAACACCTCCATGGCGTTCACCCCGACCCCCATTACACCATATGCTCCCATTCCTATCGTTTCCTCTCCCTCCTCCTCCTCCTCCTCCACTCCATCACTCCCCCTCCTCCTCTCCCTGGCACCACTCAGCCCACTCTCCTCCCCCCACCCCACCGACCCCCAACTCTATTCCGACCCCCAGCTCAACGAGCTCTCCAACTCAAAAGGTGCTTGATGTGAGGCTCAGACCTGCATCCTCTCATCGTCCTGTGAACTGCGATGCTCCACCAAACACTGCCACGGTTATGGTCCTCGAGTTCGTGGACAGCGGCGTTACGATAAACCGCATTCATGGTGGCCACGAATCTGATACTACTGGCCTGCTCCTTTTATAGTTCACTATCTCAACTCAACTTTATTTATAAAGCACATCTAAAACAACCATGGTTGACCAATGTCCTGTACATAGAAATACAATGTATGTGAATAGTACTGGAGTAAACCACATTTCAATAAATAGATAATACACAGTAAATGTTACAGTGTTAAATTTAACTCCTAAGTGTTGATTTAACACTGTGTCTGAGTGTATTTGGTCCTTATCAGAATTTGTGTTAAATGAACTCCTTCTATAGTGTTTAACTCCTCTTAAAGTTAACTTGAAATTGAGTAAAATATTAACAATGGCTAACACTGTAGAGCACCGCCAGCACGTCCGTGAAGGGACGGGCGTCTGCATCTGAGCGGACGAAGGCCACGAGGGCCTGCAACGCCCTCGGTACCTCGGTCCGCGCCAAGGGTCAGGTGCCGCATGAGTCACGATGCAATGAAAATGGCGGCCTTTAAAGTTTGAGAGAGGATGAAGTGGGTGGGCTTTGGGCAGGGCTTTATAGAGTCTAATTGACACAGCGCCTTGTAACTCTGTAAATTAACACCAACACTAGTAAATATTCAACTCTCTCTCACTCTCTCAATTAACTTTAACACTGCATATTTAACACTGCAAGATTTACTGTGTAGACACAATTGAAAACAATAGAAACAATGAAGAAACAATAAAAATGAATAAAATCCAATGAAATAAAATGAAAAAAAAAAAAGTTTGCCAAGACTATCTCCCCTTGTAGCAGAATCGGCAAGACCATCCATCTCTTGCGGCGCCGATCCAGTGTTGTTCTGTTTAGGGTCGGTAGGTCGAGTCCTGAGCATTCGTAGATGCTGTCGTGCCATCATTCGGGTCGTCTGCCTCTGCGTCTTTTACCTTCCACCAATCCCTTGAGACATAGTGTTGTTAGGCTGATGTGGGGGCGCGTTATTGTAAGCAGAACCATCTCAACCAAAAACAGAGGAGATGAAATGTGCCGTAGAACAGATGGTGATTTTGCATAACAATAACATCCAGATATTTGTCCTTGAAATCTCAATTTCATGAAGACGAAAAACAAAAACCCATCATTCAAAATGTTTCCTGTTGCTAATGTGTCTTCACTACCTGCGCCGGGGCGTTGGTTCTGGCTCACCAGGCTACTACTCTACAAGCACTTGCATTGATGATGGGTTGCCACTGAAAGTACTTTTTTTAATATACCACTATGGCGCAGGTTTGCAATCTCTGAGTGCTTCTAGTTTGGAATGAAGTACAATGAATTCATCCTTGGGTTTAAAGATGGGATGACATGCTGAATATGGAATTGTCAAATTTATGATATTTTGCCTCTAAATTAATAAAAAACATTTAAGAACGGTACAAAATCTCCCAAAAAAATTGCAATAGTGATGTTTGGAGCTAAAATAAAGAAAAATAATAAATTAACAAAATAATCGAATGAATTAGGTTGAAACTGCATTTTTTTTTTAAACGAAGAAGAGCTTCAACGTGCAGTCCGGGGCGCGGGTTACGAGTGGCAAGGAGGAAGCGGAAAAAGTCGGCGCGACACTCCATGATTTCGTATTAAAATGTTGCGTCTCTCTCTCTCTCTCTCTCTCTCTCTCTCTCTCTCTCTCTCTCTCTCTCTCTCTCTCTCTCTCTCTCTCTCACCCTCACATACTCTGCTCTCTCTCTCTGCTGCAACTTGTAACACATCAGCGGTCTGTCGTGACCTTGATGCCCAGGCCTTGCATCGGACACGGGAGGGGGGGGGGGGACTTCTCCCGCGCTAAAATGTTTGAATCGTTTTATTTCACGTGTAACACACAGACACTGGTGCATTTCAATGGCAATATGGGAGGACCGCAACACGCAGACAAAACGCCCGAACAGGCGCTTTGTCGTGTAATAGTTACACACAAACACAAAAATGTAAACGTACATACATCCGCGTGTACTATTTAAATATTATATGCCATGTAAATACACCCAGCATGCAATATTATCAACTTTTGGTCATTAGTTGAAATAACAGTTCCATGCAAATACT
>OMKY01182205.1:0-12196 GCA_900302395.1 Bregmaceros cantori
CATAGCATATATGTGTATGTAGTTAGATTCAAATGCTGCTTATGCTAGACAAGGGGTGGGAGTTTTACTTCTTCTCACTCCTTTTCGAATATTTAGTTCATCATCATTTTTATTTTATTTTCATTTTTATTTTCAGATTGTATTATTTCATTTTTATTTTCAGATTGTATTATTGTGTTTCCTTATTTGTAATTAATTTCATTTATTGTTGTATTTTGTGTGAGTGCTAATAATATTCGAAATAAACTTCACTTCATTCTAGTACTGTGTATCCAATGGCAATAAACCCTAGTATGATTTTTCATGTCTTCGATATCGAAACACACTCAAATGTTTTTTTTAACTTATCTATCTTAGCATTAACTAAAATGTTTTGCTAAAAAATGACATAGTCACTGAAATTCCAACACCCTCAATACACCTTTGAATAATATTCCATTACCGCTCAGAAACTTGTGCTGGTGTGTCCCCCTAACATATACCACTAATAAAATAAAATGTGTCTCTCTAGCCTCTACAAAGAGATGATGAAATCCCGCATGCTCTCAGTTCTCTTTATTTAAACTTCAAACATTCAAAGACGTGAAGCTGTTATTCATTGATGTGTGGCGTGCTGTGCGGGTTTATTTCTTTACATCTATGTTTCATGCAGTAGCTAATTTTTCCAGTCTTCTCTCACCAGCTTGCACTTAGATACCCCTAACAGAACAACTACAACATTTGGAATTGCTGCTGAATAGTCGCTGCGGCTTGCAGGAGCAATTTAATTTGTGTGTGTGTGTGATCAGCGGCTGCTGATCGGCAAGTGGCAAGCTTTTTTCTACAGTTTTTACAGCCAGGTTCAGCCCAGTTGTCACTAGGGACTTTCTATTGAGGTGAATGAAACAAAACTATCCCGCTTGCCGTGCGCGTGTACCGGCACTGCACGCAGGAGATTAATGAAGTTGTAGTTTAATGGATATTAAATGTATTTTTAAAAAAAACACACAAGTCTGTAGGCTGTTTAGTGACGATTCTGAATATGTTATAGACATAGATCTGATCACGTTCTAGTTAACCTGCTCCAGTCAGTGCCCCTGGCCAAGGCACTGGGTCGCGATCTGGAGTTGGCCCCCGGGCGCTGCGCCACGGCTGCCCACCGCTCCTCAGGGATGGGTTAAATGTGGAGCAAGAATTTCACTGTATTTGCATGAATGTGTGTGCGGCGGCGGTAGTATGTGCTGATTAAAATAAGTACTTAGTACTGCGTGGGTCTTCCTCTTTGCATGTTCTAGTTTAACCTGCTCCATTCAGTGTCCCTGGCCAAGGCACTGGCTCAGAATCTGTCACCTTGCACAGCGGTCTCAAACACAGGACGGCACTCTCTCTCTCCCCCTCGGTCTCTCTCTCTCTCCCTCTCGAACATGATAATTTGTTGCAAACGTTGGTTTTAAAAGCATACACGTATATTACACACACACACAAAAGCGGCTAGAGAAAAGGGAAAGTGACGTATCTGCTGGTGCTCTGGGCAAAGCCAACTATCGCAGCCATCGGCGCATGGCTCTCAGCGCACTGCATGCAAGCAGGTGGAAACACAGCCAAACACACAGGTGTGCTGATACAATTGCGTTGCGCTGTGCATTCGTTGGTGGAAACCCGGCGTAAATGTGTATTTTGATTGAATGGTTCTAATAGTTAACAGCTTTTGAAGAAGGGTTTTCCACTCATGCCTGCTGTACTTGTTATATCACTGAACGTGCAATTTAGGAAAAATATGCTCCCCTCCCCGGTCTTTTGACTAAGACAAAGTGTAGTATCTGCTGTTGCCATTTAATTAACTGGCTGTAGCTCAGTTGGTAGAGCAGCCATTTTCAACAGCTGGAAAGGTTGGTGGTTCAAATCCCGGCTTTGACAGTCTCCATGCCATGCTGTTCTTTGGCAAGTTACTACTGAACCATTTGTGGTTGAGTACCTTCCATGCAAGCTGCCGTTGGTGTGCAAATGTATACATAATTGTATCCCTTAAACGCAGAGCGCAGGGGATGTAATGCTGTTGTGCGCAGATCCTTGATGCTATAGTGTAGGTTCAAGATTCAATTAATTTTAATTTGCCTTATGCATATACATCACAGCAGTTGGAACAGTTGCATGAAACTCTCTCAAGATCAACAGGTAATGAGCAAGGTCAAGACAAAAAGGAAAAGCAGCACATAAGTTAAAAAGTATAATCAACACATGTAACATCTTAACGTATCACTGTGCGTGTATGGATATTAGGGCTGCAACTAACGATTATTTTAATAGTCGATTAGTTGCCAATTATTGATTAACGATTAATCGATTAATCATTTGGATAATTTTCCCTTTTTAAAAATACCCCAAATTCTCACAGGGAGCAACAATTACAAGAAATCCATCTTGCCAACTTGAAATCTGGTCAAATTAGGCACTTTTTAACCAACTAATGTACGAAGATTAAGTTACTTCCTCTGACACACTCATTACATGTTATTTATACCGTGATATTTTCATGGTTCTCTTCATATTCATGTATTTTCTTATTATTTATGTTCATTTTTGAATATCAAATTTGTATGATCAATGGGGGAAACATTAGCAGAATTCAATTCTTTGCCGATTATCGATTATTACATTTGTTCTCGATTAATTTTATAATCGATTAGTCACCGATTAATCGACTAATCGTTGCAGCCCTAGTGCTTACTCAAACTTAGTCAAACTTGCAGCAGATACAAAAGATTTGGTCCATCCAAATCCCCTTAATTTATTGTTGCACCCTTGCCATTTTCTAGTCCCTCTGTTTCACCAGCACTATCTGTGTCTCTTTCTGTTTCATTCTCTTTTCCTCTCTGTTGATATTCCCTTCGCTCTACCTTCATCGAGGTCTTTGACTCTCTCCCTCTCTCTGTCTCTGTCTCTTCTCGTCTTCCTCCTCCCCCTATCCTGTACTTCCAGAGTCGCATGTTAACAGTGAATGGAATATTGAGTGGGTTCCACCAGCTGGTGCCTTTGCTTCGCATAAATAGTGTCATGATGTGATGCAAACGTGCGCGTGTGAATTTGTGTCTGTGCGTGTGTCATTACCGTCCTTGACGGGTAAAGTCATTGAGGTTCAGTAAGTCTCCGTCTGTGCATGTCTGACAATTTAATTTTATTGTCAAATACTTTAACGAGAAATTTAAAAGACAGCATTTATTATTTGTGGCATAACACCTGGAAGTAAAGTTTAGGGTGTTCTGCCACTCAGCAGCGTCCCCAGCAGTATATTTGTTGAAATGTTGTCGATCAATACCCAGTTCCCACACGGCCAGATATTTTAATAGATTGATTCCAGACACTCCACATCCGATGGAATGTAACAGTGCATCAACTAAAGGCCACTTGAGCAAACCTTTATTAGACATTGTTAATCATTATTCGTTAACCAAATCTTTAGAAGGACAGAGTGATATGTGAACTTCAAAACTAGCGTGCTCGACCGATTGCAATTTCTTCTTCTTCAAGAATTACCTGGCTATGTTTGGCCTGGCTATTTTGTGGGTACGCCAGCAAGATTATTCAGGGTGATTTCAGACTATATTATGAGTTGAGCAACTGTAGTTCATAGAAAATCATTTGTTATTATTTGCTTGAAGCTTTATCTAAAAAGTAATCTAAAAGCAACCCCTTCCCAAAATATTGCTAGTAGTTCACAGGCCACTTGCAGAATTAAATCAGTCAATTACTGAAGTCCAAGATGTATTAGATTAGCCTTTGCAATGTCTTCCTATCTGGTTCACAGGTTCTGCATGTCACCGTTCCCCTTCTTTTTCCTTTTCCCCCTTTTTTTTTAGTAATTCTCTGCGAAAACATAGATGTTATGTAGTTTAAGTTTGCAGAGTTGCCAGAGTTACTTGTAAAAAGTAATCCAACAACTGTTAATGTCTAATACTACTGACTACTACTTTAGTTACTTTTTACAAGCACTTTACAAGCTACTACTTAAGTTAACATTCATTGGGATTCCAGAAGCTACAATGTGCCAACATGCCTTAAGTAAAAACAATGTGCACAACATTCTATAAAACATTTACGTGAAGTAAAAGAGTTAGACACATAAAAGAAAAGTAAAGAGAATAGTAACTCCTGTTATATTTGGATAAGTATCTTTAACCTGACCCTATTGTTTTGGAAAAAGTAAAGCATTAGATTACTAGTTGCTAGAAAAAAGGCTAAAATCTAAAATCAACCTAGTCACTGCAACTTAGTTACTGGCATCACTCGTAGTTTGTTTATCATCATGTCCTTTTTTCCCTTGTCTGTCTTTCCAGTTCTTTTAAGCAGCAACCTGCTGTTAAAAAAGAATGCCCAAACTTCTAGTCCACTCGAAGAATGTCCATCTGTCTCGGCTCACATTAATTCCTATGAACACAACGAGAATTGTCAGCGGATGTTTGCAGATGGTCATCCAAAGGCATATCAAATTGATTGGAAAAGTCTTTGTTTATCGTGGTGCTGAATTATTGAGGCGTATTCCATCATAATAGAACCAGCGGGTTGAACATCTCAAAATACCCACTGTGCTGGGCCTTAAAACCAACAGTGTTGCACTTATGTGTATAAATAATTGTTAACGATGCACAATACTATTGCCAATACTATTCCAGTTATGGAGTTGAAATTGTATAATGAAAAATGCCAGCATAGGTTCACATTTTTACTTGGAGTGTTGAAAATACAGAACCAAACATAATGAAAAGCTCTCTTGCCTGTTGTAACTCTCCAAATCCTCGTCAAAGACACTGTAGACATTTACAATTATCCTAGAAAAAAAAAGAACATTCAACTTACATATTTAAAGAATCGTATAACAAAAAAACCAAAACAAAATACAAAACATCATACGAAACAAAAAATGAATGAATTGAATGAATGAATGAATGAATTTTATTTAACGACAGACAGTACAAAGCCATTAATCGATGCAACATGACATGACAACAGGATGGTATACATTGTAGCATGGCACATGACATGAAGAGATGGATGCACAAACAGGATTCGCATTATTGCTAGATTTCACTTGGCTGTCGACTGATTAAAATAAATGCATAAAACGTTAAAAGCAAAGACATAAAAGCAGGGGTGCGGGGGTGGAGGGCTACGACGTGACGTTGAGCCGGGCCTGCAGCAGGGTCGGGCGGGTCGAGCAGTCCGTATATGCCGCGAAATGATTTCAAGTTGATGTTTTTTTTTCACCGCCCTAACGTGCAACATTAAAAAAAATAAACAACATTCCAGCCACCGAGCTAGCTCAGCAGATAATGTCCTGGTAGATCTATGGCACATGTGGGTACGCAGGCTCTGCATGTCACCTTGCCCGAGAGCAGAAAACCGAGCTGTCCCTGTGTCATTAAAGCTCATTTTTTTTGCCATGCACGTATTGTGTTTATGTGACAGTATTCAGCAGTACACCGGCAGCAAGCCTGAATGCAGCCGTCTAACCGCCTGCACCACAGAGCCAGCGCTATTTTTTTGCTTTTTCTTTTTATTCAAGTCCCCAATTAAATGGCCGAAGATACTCTATACACAATAAATGCATTTAAATAAATGAAATAAATACATTTCATTACATCGCGAGACGTATGCTGTATCATATCAAATTTTCATATTGGGATTTTTAGCCATATCCCCCACCTCTAGGCCAAATTATTGATTGCCTTGTAGGTCAGAAGAAGTACTTTGAACTAGTATCTCTATAACTACTATCTCTCTCGTACTGAGAGCCAGTTAAGAGAAGCCAGAACTGGTGTGATATGATCGCATTTTTTTGTTTCAAGGTGTTAAGCAGGGTTGTACCGTTTGATATGCTAGCAAGATGCCAGCCGGTCTCTTAAGTATTTTGGACCTAGCAATAATACCTCTTTTTTGTGAGGAGGTGTGAACGTGTGTGTGTGTGTGTGTGTGTGTGTGTATATGTGTGTGATGGAGGCACAGATGTGTGTGTGTGTGTGTGTGTGTGTGTGTTTGTGTAAGAGATGGAAACATAGATGTGTGTGGTTCGGGTCGGAATCCATGCAGCTGAGTTTTGAATACGTTATAAGGATTTTTGGTGTCTGGCTGAACATCTGACAGAAAGGAATTACAGTAGTCAAGCCGAGATGTAATAAAAGCATGAATCAAAGCTTCAGCATCTTTTTGAGAGGAGGATATGTCTGGCAATGTTACGCAGGGAACGACAAACAAGGTTTATCTGAGGAGAGGTCAGATCGTTGTCAAAGATGACGCCAAGATTCTTTACGGTCGTCTTAGTGGCTAAGGTGTTAAGCAGGGTTGTACCGTTTGATATGCTAGAAAGATGCCGGTCTCTTAAGTATTTCGGACCTAGGAATAATACCTCAGTCTTTTTGCCATCCAGGAATTTATGTATTTTGAAGTTTTGTAAAATGATTAATTTCATCAGTATATAATACATAAGTATAGTTGGGTGTCATAGGCATGACAATGAAAATGGATTGAGTGTTGTCTAATGATATCCCCCAATGGGAGAATATATATATATAGGGAGAGAATAACACCCGGTATGGACCTTTGAGCAGGCTTCAAATTATACATTTGACCCTAAGTGGGTCCTTATAAAAAAAAAAACACATATGCTTCAGGGTGTGTAGAGGGGGAACACGATTAATGATGTCATCGGTCTGCTTGCCAGGCACAGGTTATTTAAAGAGACACGAGTGACTTTTGCACGTTTACGCAGGCTCGTAGCCGGGGATAATATCATACACACACACACACAATGTACTGTGAGGGTTGTCTAGTGAGGCACTGACTTTTCCAACATTCTCAAACACATCCACAAAATATTTACCAAATAGGGCTACCAATAACTTTTGTATGTCACACCAGCTTGGTTGGTACATATTTTAAATTACTAAGCTTGGCCCAGGCAGAATGAAAAATGAATGGCATTCCAGTAGCCTACCTCCATACATAGACTATACGATACACGGGACAAACAACAGAACAGTATGACATTATTGGTGGCGTGACGAAAAAGTTTAAGCAACTACAGTATGATTTCTTTTTTGCGGATAATGCATATTGAAATTATGGAAGCAAGATTGATACGCGATGGAGAAGTGAGAAGTCTTGTTCGGAGTCCTAACTTGACATTTGCAAGCTCAAACGTTCTGTGTCAGTGTGTGCATAGTGGTGTGGCCGGTGAAGTACAGACATATGCGTTGCGGTTTAATAAACACGTTCAATACAAATTTGCAAATGCATGGTGATCGGAATATGAAACAGGTTTTATTTATATAGCGGTATTTGTATTTAAATGGTGATATATTTAAGAAGAACTTCACAGAAAACCAAGTTTGCCTCTTTGATAGGAAAGGGAGCTCAGATCCCCTTGGCTCACACATAATTCAAACCCTGCCCTTGGGGAACCCCGACAGCAAAGCGTTTAGAGGGGTTGCCATGGCTGTTAACAAATTGTGTATGATTTGAAAGATAGGATTTAAACCATTTCAGAGTAGTACCTTTAATACAGTCTGAACCTTCTAATCGATGCAGGACGATCGAGTGATCAATTGTGTTGAATTCAGCGCTGAGATCTAGAAGCAGCATGACAGACAGCAAACCATTATCTGCACTATCTAACAGTTCATTGGTCACCTTAACCAAAGCGGTTTCAGTGCTATGGTATTTTCGAAAACCTGTTTGGAATGTCTCAAAAAGATTGTTCTTTTGTTCCTTTGGTTGAAAGGGCAGAGTAGAGATGGGCCTGTAGTTTCAAAAACATATATAATGTATAATATAATGGTATGTAGTTTGCAGTGTTGCTTATAAAGTTACTTATAAAAAGTAATCCAACTAGAGTTACTGACTACTGTGCTTAAAATTAACTACGTAAGATTACTGACTACTTTATTTTAAAATTAACTCAGTGGATTAAGTTTGATAACAGAAGAAGGCTTGTGTGTGTGTGTGTATGGATGTTTGTGCATCTGTTTATTGCTATCTTTGTTTTGTTGCTATCTATTTATCAGAACACACATTTCTGGTAGATAATAACAATACCTAGATACTGTCCATAGTCGTAAATGGTATTGAATGCGTAAATTGGACAAAAAACCTGACTAACAACAAAACAGTTTGCATCATGCAACTGATGAAGAATCACAAACTCAAAGATCACACAGAAATAAAAGAGCTGCTCAAACCAATAATGGTGATCCTTAAAAGCAGATCTCAAAGCTCTGCAGTCCTATAAAGCAGGCAGGCAACCAAACAGTGGCGGAATAGTGAAATATGATGATATCCTAACTCCTAAGACACATCACGCCCAAGGGCTATTGTTAGAATGGCGGCGCCACAGGGGGGCGGTGTCCGCCATAGAGCTGAGCTAGTCTACCTGATCAAGGGAGGAAAGTTCGGGACCGAGTCCTATCACTGCCTCAATTTACAAGATATAAGTGGTTACATGGCATTCACAGACAGACACACTATATTAGGTGTTATAGAGTAGCTCCCACCCCCATCTCTACCATATTCGTCCCTCTTACCTTTAAGTCCCATCTGTTGCTCCCCACCTGTGTATCTTCCATCTGGCTCTGCTATATGGACTGGCCGCTCCTCTGTGCCAAGCACTGCTCACGTATTTGATCGAACTTGAAGCCCATTTCCAGGTTGCTATTCTCAGCCATTTATCCTAATAAGGTCTAAACTGCTAGCCAAAATATAGTTTATGTATGCTCATTTTTAATATAAGTCATTTTCTGAATGTCAACCTTTGTTGAAATGTCAATCATTAACATACTCCTTCCACACTGACCAATTATTTTGTATTATTGAGCCATTATGAGAGAAAACTGTTCACATTAAGTATTCATTCAATGTTTCTGTAACATTTCTAGTATTATTATTCATTATAATTATTATATTGTATATCATATTGTTTATCATTATATTTATATATATTTGATTAAAATTGGAAAAAAAGTCATGTGGGGTGATCACCATTGATGGCTCAGATGATTAAAAAAAAACAGATATCCTACAGTTTCTGTATGCTTATTTTTAATTCATTACGCATATTTTGTCATTATACTAATATAAGTATTTCTACATGTCAACATTTTTTGTAATTTCAATGATTCCCATTCTCCTTTCACAATGACCAGCATGTTCAACAAAATCCAACCAAAATTTTACAAAATTCTGCATATACTGACTCTTTAATACATGTTTTCAAAATAACTCTTATTGAGACTATTGAATAGCCTTAATTGCTGTAATTGCCTGTTTCTCATCCTTTGAGACGACCATGTGTCATCCGAGGTAACCAACAATTGTCAATTCTGTACTAAATTCAAATGTTAATGTATATCGGTTTGGTTCAAATATTAATTATTGGTATAGCATACATAAGTGGACAGTATTAAATCAGTTTTATGAATCCTAGATCAACAAATGTGTATGTAATGGCTCTATGAGGGAGACACTGCCATTATAGACACAATTTATTTAAAAATGGTTTACACAAAATGAACGTACACATGAGTTTATCTTTCTTCAACAGTTAATTTACTTACTTATAATCATTAAAACATAATTTATGTCAAGGAAATCCATTCATTTTGAGATGAATTACAGTCGCCTCAAAATTGCTTTTTTAAGGTCATTGGCATATTCATTTAAGCGTAAAAACAGTAAAATGTTGCTTTTTGACGTATTCGTATGTATACATGTGTACTCAACATTCCAAATGTTTGGAAAATGGCCAAACATTTGTTTGTTTTAAAAATGACTACTGAAACGCCTTAAACGTCTTTGACCCATATAATGGACATGAAGTAGTAACAATACCACTTAACCGTATCGTTTCAGGTTATGTGTTCCATCCATAAATTGACGTTGCCAAACTGATTTTCTGTCAGCTTGGCACAAGTTGTGTCATTTGTGTCCCTGCCCCGACAGCTCCATACAGGGCACTCGCCGGCGCAGTGGGGGCAGGGGGCTGGAAAAGGAAGGCGCACGGCAGTGTTTTAACAAAAACCTTGAAGAACAAAATAAAACCGGTATTATTTTCAAATAATTGTTCCTGTTCCAGAACCTAAAAAACAATAAACTTTCCGGTTTCATTTCTGTTCCCTGAAGAATACAAAACGTTCCTGGTTTTCGTTTTCGTTTTCGTTCCTTGAACCGGTTCAAAGCCCTGGTACGTATACATATACTTCACATTTTGCTGGTAACATGTGTTTCTTCTGTGCGCTAACTACAATTTTGGAACGGTGAATGGTTCCAAACAATCACAGTTCCAGGTGGATTCTTTGGAATTGTAAAGTTGTAAATTGATTTCATTTAGACACACATACAAACATGTACAACGAAATTCATCTTCCGTATGTAACCCACCCCTGAGGAGCAATGTGCAGCCAGAATGACCCAGAGGAAGTCCACGCATACACGGGGAGAACATGTAAACACCACACTGAAAGGATATGGTTAGGCTGGGATTCAAATCCAGATCCTTCTTTGCGTGAATTGTCCTGGAATTGTAACATAGTATACACTACAAGTAACATGAGTACTAGTATCACATCCTCATTCAGTCTGCTAAGAAAGCTGGGCTCAGGGGTGAAATTGGTCCCATTCCTAAAGGCTCCCCATAGTCCAGGTGTGGCTGTGGTCCCTTGTCTAGAATGTTCTGTGACGCATCATGGGTTTCCTCGGGTACTGTTAGCGGAAGGAAGCGGCTGAAGCGAAGTCGATGGCGTTCCGAAGAGTACGGGCCAGCTAGCGAGACAGGAAGCCGTCGGTGCCGGGACAGGAAGCGGGTGTAGCCGTCCTCTAAGATCATCTCTCTGAATGTGCAGTCAGACTCGGTGTACTGGCTCTGGGGGCAGATCATTGTTTTAATATGTTTTAGATAGATGCTATACAGTATGGACATTCTTATGTATATATAGACAAGTTCAACGGGTAGTTCCGGTGAAAGTTCTAGCCATTTATTTTGCCGCGTCTTCGACTATTCAACATTCTCTATTCGGTGGGAACACACACCTACAGTGTTATTTTTAAATTATGGTGGTAACTTGCGCTGTGCTACTCCACACCCAAATGCTCTCGTGTGGATCTATGCCCCACGAACCATGACTCAATAATGTGCGCAACCCATTCCATTTACTCATTCAAGTTGGAATTACCAGTGGAAGCAGCCATCCCATTGGTCCATATCGGTGAGTACCTCCGAATCGGATTTTGACTGTATTTCATCAATACTTATGTAAAAAGATGAGCGAAGCAGGATGGATGATGTGTAATTTGTCACAGAGCGAGCGGTAGTTAGCAGATTGGGAAACGTTTTGTGTGACAAATTCAGCGACTTGCGTCCACTACGGTGACTTCACACAGGCACTTTACACGGACACAGGAAGTGCGTTTCAGCTGGCGGAACAAAATGATAGCCCCCTGTATTCCCCGGGTAAACTGTTTGCTGTTTGTCATGTGCAGAGATGTGACCAAGTCCCTCTTTCAAGTCTCAAGTCTCAAGTCCTTCTTGGGCAAGTCAAGTTAAGTCCAAGTCAACTCCAAGTCAAGTCATCACTAACATGCTGTAATTTCAGCCCCAGAATCTGATTTTAATAAAGTCAAAAGCAAGCAATAGCTTGGCTTTCATAATAGCATCATTTGCTACTTTATTAAAATCAGATTCTGGAGCTAAAATGACAGCATGTTAATCGTGACTTGATTTGGAGTTGACTTGGGACTTGACTTGACTTGCCCAAGAAGGACTTGAGACTTGAATCATTAACTTTCTTAACACTGATAGCTAATATGGTCTGGGATCACCCAAGTCAGGTATTTTGACCTGCATGACCAAACAAGGTACCAACATAGAACATTCAAAGTGGTAATAATGCTCTTTTATTATGGGTTTTCATTCCATAATACTCATGGTGGTATGGAGCCATTGTTGATAATAATAATAATAATAATAATAATCATAATAATAATAATAACAATAATAATAATAATAATAATAATAATAATAATAATAATAATAATAATAATACTGGTCATTAAGAATCAGTGAGGTCAGTCTGAAGGGTCAGTGAAGCGTACCTGTCCACTCAGCTGACCTGTCCTGTCCATACACAGATAGAGTGATGAGTGACGGCCTTGAATCACTGTCTCCCCTGCACTG
>OMKY01182209.1:0-10181 GCA_900302395.1 Bregmaceros cantori
AAAAGGTTGGTGAAATTTCTTATAGATATGGAGATACATTTGTTTGTATATTTTTCACATAAAAATGGAATAGCCTTGCAAGGAGTGTTCCACAATAAAAACAAGATAACTTGGCCTAAGCAATTGTCCCGACTGCTAAAGGTGTATCCCCCAAAACAAAGCTAAAAAAATTGTGAAGCAAATCCTTCCCCACGGTTACTTGAATTCATTTGTAAGTGTCAGCCTCCAAAACCGCGGCAGTGAACACAAGACCATTACATCCCAGACGCTGCGTGTTTCGGAGATATAAATATCGTGCCTAACACTGGTCACAAAAGGAACTCTTGTCGGGTGATTTACAAAGTGGCGCGAACTGTCACAGAGATCTGTAATGGGGCGTGTTGGATTAGAACCAGGGCTCCAAACGAAAAAACAAAACGAAAAAAGATTTCTTCAACGGTTCCGGACAGAAACAGAACATTATGAAATCCATGAAACCCTATGTATTTTAACATACCCTATGTCTGGGAGACAATTTCCTTCTATCTTGTGGCTAGACGAGGAAGTGAATGTAATGGCGTTTTAAATCCGGTTTTCACATTAATACAGTTGCATTGAAGTCCACCAAATATATTTGTATAAACTAAATCTAAACTTAACATTGCACAAAATAAGGAACACAATTTTTGCGTTCCGAACTGGTTCAGGACCGATATTTTGGAACGGTTCCAAGGACGAAAACCTTAAACATAGGCCTGCCTGAACCGTTCGGAAAGGAACGTTTTAAAAATAATTTCACTTTCAAGCCCTGATTTGAACAGACATCTTAAGAGTACCAATTCATGTAGTTGCATCTAGTTCCATCCACACATTGACATTCAAGGCATTTAAAGGTATCGTGTCATTTGTTACCCTAGTAGTGGTGTGGTCCCACAGTGAATGCATCTCTACTCTAGGTGAAGATGGATATAATATCATATAGCCTAATGGAGGTTTAAGTTCCATGGACGTGGGCTGGGTCCTGCCTTGTGGTTTGGGGGCAGAGTGAATGGGCCGAGATGGAGTTGTGACCACAGCAGCTATAGGGAGTGACTGGAAGTGTATGGTAAGTCGTTTAGACATAAATAGAACTGGAGGGATGAAACAATTTCAAAAGTATTTTCTGCCAATTCATTGCTATCCAAACGAAACAAAATAAGTAATTTTAAATGTAAATTCGATAGTTGTGTGGAAATAAATAAAGAAAATAACTACACAGCAATGTGTGTGTGTGTGTGTATATATATATATATATATATATATATATATATATATATAATAACGCACATGCACGATAAGGTGCTTGTTCAAATGTGCAAATGTTTGACATTTGTGTATCTTTGAACACTTCGTTGCACACACTCAAAAGTGTGTTCAAGTTGTATTTTGCGTTATTTCCCCATAGAGTGCTTAGGCCACGCAAAAGGTAGGCCATTCACAACATATAATTTCATGCGGCGAAATGAAATACTATATAAACAGTAAATACATACGAACAAAAAAAAAATACCGTCTATGACTTCACCGTAAGGGCAAGTAATACATTAGAAAAGGTTGTTTGAGCAGTGAAGCCGTATTTGGGAGGGTCTGGTGGTCTGTAGGTCTGAAAGACATTTGGATGGAGAGTCACAAATAGAACCCAAACCCTCATTCTGAGAGCCACATTATGGCCGTCCGGGGAGATCTGTGGTTAGATTCCACACTGCTACAGCCCACGGGGGCCTGGATCCATTTAGTTTTTTTTTTTTTCTTCTCTTCTTCTCCAAGGAAAATTTTAAAATAATAAGCCTTTCCTGTCCAGATGTAGGAGGTTCCGTCCTTAAGAGACGAGTGGGTGCACGGTGTGGTTTTTAAGGCCAGAAGAAAGAAAAGAAAATTGCCTTCAGGGAGGGAGGGGAAAAGTGATTGGTTTGTTGCACCCAAAAAAAAAATAATGTAATGTGTCACATCAAGCATCTGGAATTGAACAATCAGGCAAATTAAAATGACCGCCTTGGCGTATAATAACAGGCGCTGTTTCAGCTGCTATTTATACTGATGTTTATTTTTAAGATTGAAAAATTGCTCGAGTCAGAGAGGGAAAAAAATATATTCTTTTTACGTGTTACAGTTTGTCGGGGAGATTAGGCGGCACATTATGCAGCCGCCCTTAATCCCGCCATTGGATAATCTCACTCAATTACGAAGGTGACAGATTAGCTTTAGTGTTGGTGGGGGGGTGTAGAGGGGGGTTTGGGGATCAGTGTCGGGGAGGATCATCTATCTATATGGGTCTCATCATAATGCACACATTTACGTATATGGCAAAAACCCCAACTGAGATAAGAACGTTGTGTCATTGAGATTTATATATGAATATATTTTCATATACATCGCAAGAGATGGTCACAGTGCTTTTGTTTCGTAGAAGAAGAAGAAGAAGAAAAAAAAAGCGGGAATGAACTGTGCGCTGATCGTAGCGTCAGACAAGGCTGCGCCTTTCGGCACGGCGGCCGTTTGAGAATTAAAACTGGTTCACAATGGTAACTAGGTCATTTGCCTGAACACACAGTATGTGTATGTGCAGGAAATCTCCGAAGAATGCAGTTTCCATATTAAGATGTACACCCACACCATACACCCACGTTTGGTAGGCAATAGTTCAGAGGCTTATGAATGAAAAAAAAAAAAGATTTTATCCACACGTGATTATATATTATGAACCACTTGTAAAATATAAAAATGCATGGAATACACAATGATCAATCACTGATGTTCTAATAGGGGAAGTGTAATGTGTGTATGATTTCCCCCGGGGCATCCGGCAAAAGCGACAAGCTTCATGACTAGAGCCAGAGAGAGAGATCAAGAAACCATAGTAGTTAATAATAGTTATCATTTTAACAAAAGGGATCTTCTGCGACAGACGCAGAGGCGCACGCAAAACCATTACATCCCCCCACACTCGGAGGCGATACACACATCACATCGCCCTGTGACACTTCCACTGACTATCTTAAAACCAAACAACTATTGTAAGTTATGATCAAACAAAAAACAGTTGGCCTAATCTAATCTGTTCATGAACCTACCCTAAAGCATTAACACACCAAAAGTGGGACAAATTCATCCTTTGAAAAAGTTATTGCGTTAACACAAAAGACCTTACATGGCAGCGGTATACGCAAAACCATTGAATCCCTGACGCTCCACATTTCAGAGATATAATTTGTATTAAGAATATTAATAATTTTGCAATAAACCAGAGTTTTCCTTATAATCTCCCTCTTGGCTGAGGTAATGCGGGGTCGACACGGTGTGATGCAATAGCCATAAAGAATTCATGGAGTATGTATTCTCGGGTGAGCTGTACAATGTTAGCGCCTGTCTGTGTAGTTATTGTGAACAAATATCTTTGGGTGAACAGAGTGCTCCCTCCTTTCATAATGTCCAACCGTGTGTTTTCCGATTGAACAAACGCATCAACCCTGCAGGGAATAATTGCCTACAAGACGCTGCCGGCGTGCAACAAAACCTACCAAGAAAACAAGACCCCGGTTACATCAGATCGAGTGCATCATTGAACTCATGTAGTCTACTGCTTTTGAGGGAGTGTGAGCTTTCCTCAGATATGGAGCAATTTAGCCAGTGTTGCCCAAAACAACAGGGCTGTTGCACCGTGATGTCGTGGCTTGGTGGCGGTAGACAGAGAGCGATATTTGCATAGCATTGTCCGTTTAAAAGTGTTCTATTATTGATTTATCCATGGTAATATGCCGTCACTCGCCAGCAGATTATATCTACCGATATATAATGGATGTGAAGTAGTAAGATGTACCACTTAACCGTACATATACCACCGCCGCCAGCGTGCAACTGCCCTATTGTGTGACTGACACAAACAACCATCCACAATGTTTCTAAACGTACTTGTAAATGTAATCTGACTGGTCACTCTTCCTCTTAGTAACTAACTTATATTACTGACTACTTTAGAACTAACTCAGTTGATTGTTTTAAAGCCAACTGCCGACCAAACTTAAAAAAAAAAGACACAGAACTATACCAAAACTCATGGAATGATTAGATGTAAGGCTGTATCAAACGTCAGTTCACAGCAATAATGAACAAATGTTGCAATTAAATATGTGATCCGATTCATTGTTTCATTCTTAAAGTTAAGGTAAATTAGTCGATATGGAAGATTCTAGTAAAGTTATTTGGGTGCAAACCTACCGAGCCCCCCTCCCTTACATCAGCTCAAGTGCATCATTGAACTGTAGTCTCCTGCTTTTGAGGGACTGAGGACTTTAATCAGATCTGGATCCTTTTAGGCCGTGTTGCATCACAATTGTGACACAATCTGTCAGCAAAAGATAAGGCGGCTAATAATTAAAGATGAGGAAATGCAAACAAATGTAAGACTTTAAAGAAATCCAGAAATATCAGCTTGCCCTGGGCAAGGCTTATCACCAACACTACTCTCAGCGTGAAGGACCGAGTTTTTCATCCCAGGCTTCCTAGTGTATTATGATGTTGAGTGAAAAATAGTTGATTCCCATTACAAGTTGGAAAGATGTAAGCCCCACATAGTACAAGGGGTCGGGGAAACTGAATGAGTCAACCAATGAATTTGGTTAATTTGTTGACGGACCCAAAACTCAACCACTGTAGATGAAAAACACAATAAAGCCTAAAGATTCCTGCTCCCTGCATTATGGAGAACTGGAATTAAATCATTCAACGACAACCATTTTAACACTAGGAATTGGCACTTGGCCACCAAATATTCTCTGTGTAGTAAACTAATGTATACGCATGACTGAACCGACAGAGTTAAAGGCTGTACAGCCAATAACATAGGTAAGACTGGCATTTTATCTTCTAATAATTTACTTAGCATCCAGTCAGTGCCATGAGTGGTTTAATTTTCCTATCCTGGCGAGCCAGAACCAACAAATCGTCCACGCATCACATGCCACTAGAAGGTACATTGGGTCTGGGCAAATCAGGCAGACATCGCCCGTATATGGGCTGACCAATCGAATTATTTGAATCAAGACATTGGCGGAGTTTGGTATGGGCGACGCATCTCCTACCGCGAAGTGACTGGATAACACGATTTGATTGACACTTTTTTGACACATTTTTCGACCCTCGTTTTACCAGACCCAATGATCTTTCTAATCACGTGTAATGCATGGCTGATTCGTTGGTTCTGACTCTCCAGGCTACAATTTTCCCACACCCCCACGATGCATTGCATGAGCTATCGTCTTCTGTACTGACTGTTTCACACCCACCACATCCTGCATAGGGCTTGGGTTTTTTGTGTATTGCTGTTTACTGAATATGTTTTCAGTTATTTCTCTTACATTTAACTCATATTACATGCCATGCAAAGTACTTTGTGACTCATGTCTGCCAAAAGTTCCATATAAATGCATTTTACGAAATCATACCTTTACTTCCTCACAGCATCCCTTTGGGGAAAAGGCATTGGCGAGTTGATAAGGAACAGTCCAGAATGAAATCAATATTTTGCCTTTAGGTATCTAACACCATTCTGAATGTTGTTATTGTAAAATGTTCTCGTTGGTGTGGGGTGTAGACAGCCTGAATAGATGGAGTGTTACACATGGTTGGGTTCTATAATGATACCCAGCATGTTACCGCGCCTCAACCAGAAGAGAAATTTTGGCGCATCGGCGCTGTGATTATGGTCGAGATGGCGGTGGTGCATTGAAGCCAGATTGCATACTCTGGAATCCTAAAGATGGGACTCGCTCTAAGAAGAAAAATCTGCTGTCCAGATTCTACATCCGTGATGAGGTTCTGTCCACGTGTTAGATCTGTCAGAGACATTTAAGTCAAGAAACACAAGAGAAGCTGCCGAATCAATTGCTTTATTGAAGATTTCGGCAGATTTTGGAATGGCGGTGTTCAGTGGAGCTCCCTGATTTTCATGAGCACCATGAAACAGCAGAGAGTCAGCGAGCAGCAGCATTTAGGGAAGTCTCATGCCGCCAAAGGGCCGTTTCAGCATGCTGAAAAGGCTGTTCCTAGCCCTAACCCGTAACGGAATGCCGACGTCCCCTGACCGGAACGCCGGCTAATCGAAATGGCGGCTAATCGAAATGCCGACGCTGAGACCCAGTTGGGAGGAACGTTGCCGTTCTGATGCATTGCGGTAGATGATCGGAGTGGAGCAGCGCCGAAATGGGTGGTGCCCCCTGTCTCGCCCCAGCTGAACAGGGAGAGATAAATATTCCCTCCATTAACAGAACCAGGCGACATGACAAGAATATCATGCCATGTCATACACGAAAAGGTAGAGCCAAGGGAGGAGGTGGGTAGCAACAACCCAGGGAACAGCGAACGATTGCGGTGAAAAAGGGGAGTATTTAAAGGAGCGCACCAATGGTGCGTTGCCAATCACTAGGAAGGAAGCTAGTTAACAGAGGGGAATCATCTGGATCAATTCAGCAACTAAGTTAAGGGAGAAAGTGGCAGCTTTTTCACTACCATGTCCAGAACTAATGTTAGACACTACATTACAGCAATATTTCGACAGCTATGCTACACAGTTTGCTTTATATTCTATTTATTTCCACTCCCAGTTGACAAGAATACAAATATATACCAAGTCACCAGTGTGCAAGTCAAAGAGAGGATGAGGTAAATGATTGCAGTTTTTACATCCAATATAATTAGTGACTAGTCCGGCAGGCTGGATTAAAAAGCTGAAGCCAATGTAGGTCATAGTTTGCCCATGTCTGAGTAGTACAAAAATCTTAAAGATTAGACTAGCATCTTTTCTGCTGCTTTTATTTCTTTTGTGTTCACCTTGTTCATGACCTGTTGATCTTGAGAGAGTTGTTTGGTGCCCAACTAAAATTCCATGTGTGTGTACTGCTGTGATGTATATGCAATATGGTTAATTATAATGAATCTTGAATCTTGAATATTCAAAGAAAATGACCAAGCATGTATGTCATGAGTATAGAGCCGTCTGCGGACAACACAGCTTCCCTGTACAGACTGGCTGCAATTAGGCCTGTTCTAACGAGATCTCCTGGGTGTCTGTGTGATGTGGGAGCAACACAGTCTGTGGGATCGTTCTAGTCTCGTTGATGTGCTTGATATTTTACGGCTAAATCTCATACTCAAAACATGCCGGCTTTGCTGCATTTTCCTGGTACTTGTTGTAAAGCTGGGAATGTGCCTGTGTTGAAGTGTTGCCACGTCGGGAAGCGTCCCTTGGGCCTCTCCCAATGTCCCTGTAATGGCCATGCTAACATTGCATGGAGCTTGTTACTATCTGTGTAGAACAAACGGTTTGAGTCGGGAGCGACACGAGAGCATTTGTTTATTTATATCCGCGGAACAAGTAGCATAGGGGATGTAATGGTTTTTCACAATAGTTGTTTGGTTCGCAGGGGGTAGCCCTGCTTGATATGTTGACATGTTACATGTGTTAATTCTATGCCAATACAGCTTTATAACTTATGTACTTTTTACCTGCACCTAGCCGCGTTGGTTTGTCCCCTTGATAACTGAAAAAGTTGTGCACGCATCTGGATGAGATTTTGCTGAGTTGTTGGAAATGACAAAAGAAAGAAGTGATTGCATTTTGGTGCGTTTCTGTACTCTAAAAGTAACATAATAATACTTACCAACTTACCGATAGATCGTTGTGCGGTCACATGACTAGACTTCGGAGTGCAGGGGTCGCTGAGAAATGTAGTTGTTTTTCCAGCCGATTCAGTCTGTTTTTTTTTCAAGCTTTATTTATTAGGGTTAGTGGAAACGGGTGAAGATGGGGGGAAGACATGCGGGAAATACGTCGGAGGTGGGATTCGAACCACCGACTCACCGCGCCATTAAGGCATATGCGTGCTTTCCAGTGCACTGCCTAACCGACTGAGCTACTGAGCAGCACGTAGTTGACATGTTCGCCGGTGGCATCAATAGCAATCACGCTACTCTACGAACACTTGCATTGATAATGGGTTGCGACACATACTGCTAGCACTAACAGTATTCTAGTATTCTAGCCTTTCTTTTGTGTTGACCTTGTTCACTACCTGTTGATCTTGAGAGAGTTGTTTCATGCCCATGCCCAAAACTCCATGTGTGTAGTGCTGTCATGTACAGTTATTTGCAATATGGTGAATTAAAATTACTCTTGAATCTTGGTTTTAAGAAAAAGCATATACATTTAATTTCATATGAAGTATAACATCTTTCAAGATGGCTGACTTTTCCTTTGTGTGGTAACTTGCACAAAATCTATAAGAAGAAGATTAACTGAGATGTCAAGATTACAAAGCTTAATCAATTTCAAAACTTTTGTGTTGACTGTTTGCTTCCACAAAGAAGTTTAGACGTAGAGCAATCACAACAATTTATTTGTGTCTGTGCGTATGTATGTGAGTGAGTCAGTGAGTGAGAGAGGGGGAGAGAGAGAGAGAGAGACAGAGGTTTTTGTAGGGTCTCTCGTAGAGTGAGAAACAGCAGAAAGTGGGAGGATTTAGCAAGACTTCCGACATGGGCACCATAAATTAGTAGTTAAGGGAATTAAGACGTATCTGTCTGGGTGTGTATGTGTGTGTGATAGATGAAGCCTTAATTTACTCCAAATGGCTGATCTATATCTATTGTTCAAGCATACACAGAGACATGCACGGAGCTTCTTATAGAGTTTCTTACAAATTACAATTATTTTACAGACAACTAATAATCCTAAAGTAATGTAAGGTAGGGATGTTAAGGATAAACCAAACCTCCAACGCCTCCAGGTCGCTTGTACCACCTACTGCGCTGTGACTGGATGACACGATTTGATTGACTTCTTCTTTTACACATTTATCGACCCTGGTTTTACCAGACCCAATGATCGTTCTAATTGCGTGATGCGTGGACGATTCGCTGGTTCTGGCTCGCCAGGCTGATAAAACTCTACACTCAATTGTCTTATAGAGATGAAGCGTCCATGTGATATCGCAATCACGAGAAAGTGCGGCGACTGCTGTCGTGGTCCCTGTTTGAGGCTGGCGGAGGCAGGATGGAGGCAGAGCTCATTAGTAGTGCTGGCAACCGTGCCTTCTCACACCTGTCAAAAGAAACGAAACCAGACGACACCTAGTGCTTCATATTCAGGCCAGACACTTGTCTGACCAGATTTTTACAATGTCATTGAGGAGACATACAGGAGCGAGGTCTTTTTGGTTTGCACCTGATTTCAGAAACTTTCATATAAAATAAAGATCCAAAAACACTGGGCATGCTGCAAAAATGCCAATATTTGAAAAGTCCCACTGACGAGGTTAGGCTTCGTAACCAGGCACACATATACGCATAGAGGAGAGAGTCAGTCAACCCCCATATGGGAAATAATCAGAGATGGGCAGTAGCGCATTACATTTACTCTGTTACAATTTTTTGGTGTACTTTTTTACTTTTGGAGTAGATTTTTCACAAGTTACTTCCTACTTTTACTCAAGTAAATTTGAGGTGAAAAATAAGTACTTTTCACTGAAATGTCAGTAAAAAGTACTAGTTACATTAACTTGGCCTTTAGCGACACCCGTTGGGAACTGTTGGGCTCTCGGACGCTCTCTCGGGCATTTTCTCTCTCTGTCTCTTTCACTCTTGGTCTTTCTCTTGGGCTCTTTCTCTCTCTAATATTACACACATACACAAATTACTTCTTCCAGGAGGATATGAAAAGCAGGGTGATTTACTGAAAGTTACTCAGTACTTTCACTACTTACGTAAGTTTTTTGTGGAATACTTTTTTACTTTCACTTGAGTAACTATTTGGATGACTACTTTTTACTCCTACTTGAGTAATATTTTGCACAATACTTTTACTTAAGTAATTTTTATGACTACTTTGCCCATATCTGGTATTCACCAAAGCCGTGGCTCCACTGCAAATTTAACGGACCTGCTCTTGGCAACTCTACGTGTTCCTGCTGGGGTTCACGATGGCAAATGTGTCGTGAGTGTTCTGAACAGGGCTTGAAAACGAAATTATTTTCAAAACGTTCAGTTCCGAACGGTTCAGGCAGGCCTATGTTTAACGTTTTTGTTCTCGGAACAGTTCCGCCACCAAAATATCGGTCCTGAACCGGTTTTCAACGCAAAGATTTCATTCGTTCTTATAGTTCCTTATGATA
>OMKY01182283.1:0-11262 GCA_900302395.1 Bregmaceros cantori
CGTTATAAAAGTAAAATATAAAAACATAGTTCCAAAGTTTGAGTAAGAAACAATACCTCTAGCACTAGCTAGATGCAAAAACACATTCACATAAAATGCAATTAGAAAGACATCCAACATATTAAACAATGGAGAAACCCTTCCCCACATACAATCCATTAAGCAAAGTAAATCAAAATGATCTTTAACTAAGTTATTAGCAAAAAAGTAGAGAGCCAATGGAAATGGTCCTTACCTTCCCAAGGACAAGGGGAAGACTAAAGATCAAAATGGTGGCCGCTTAGCCTGGCCACTCCCAACTACGGTATCTGCCAGAGGACAAAATGCCTCAGGCAAACTCACTGATGCTCTCTGATGCCCCATGCTGGCTCACTTAAGCCACTACCTTACATAAGCTTTCTCTCTTTCATTCTATCTATGATAGAGCAGTAGTAATTGTTGTGGGCTGGATGACGCGGTCTAACCGAGTGAGCCACAGAGCCCGCCCCAGTTATTGTCAACCCCTGGTTTTGAGACAAGTGATATGAGCTCAGCCTCGTTTCAGGGTGTCTTTCTTAGGTGGTTGTCACATCTAAAGATTCGGACTAGGACCCGCACCAGTCAACAAAGTGCAGTATCAATTGCATTTGTAATTGATTCGGTCTGCGTTCCCACTCTTTTCAAAGTTGCACACCTTCCTTTTCACATGTAGAGTCCGAAGGTGAGCAATAGATGGCATTGTTTTGCAACTCACTGTGACCAACCCAGGAACTTGAGAAGAGATTTAACCTTGTTGTAAAAACGGGGGGGCGCATGCATGACCTGGAATGTTTAATAGCTCAAAAATAATTCAATGTCAACTTAAATAAAACTAATAGTGATAAAAAAGAAATTCCGCAATATAAATGTTCTGTTCGTCCGACTCGGCTCGTCCGACTAAATGCAGCCATCCCATTGCTCCAGAAGAAGATGTGTAGAATGTAAACAAAACAACATTTGGAAGAGTCCTGCCGAGTCCTATTTGGAATTAGTTCATCACCGCGGGATCATCGTTTAACTTCCCAAACCCAGCATCAAACAATATATATTAATGTACATTACATGTCACATATATCCATGATGTTCGCAAAGTTTTCATTAGATATAAGGCTCATGGACTTGTGGTGTGGGGTGGGGGAGTAGTAATGGAGGAAGCACATTTTAAAACGCCGCATGTGTTTTCGTTCTCGGCTCACATGTTATCATTCATCCTTTTTTCCATCCTCATCAAGAGGCACGCGTCCTTCATCTCGTCCTGTGATGTCTTGTTTTGGTTTTACTCCGCTCTTTAGTCCGTGTACACGTTCTTACCTGTTAAACTGCGCATCTGAATTCCTAAATTACGAAACAAGGCGTAGCTTTTTGCTCGGATCTTTGGAGATTGTTTAGTCCGCTATTTACTGCGCAAGTGAATTCCATCGCATTCTCACCAAAAAATTTACTTTGGACTTTTCTGAAAAGTCCAGAAGTCCGAAATCAACACTGCAGGTGTGAATGTGCCCTAAATGGCAGCATTCACTTTTTGCAACGAAATGATCTACGCAATGACTTTGAGTTTGTATTTAGAGACCCATGAATGAATACTTACTAATTCCCGCTTTCCATCGGTCAGCTGCAAAAAGGGCGGTCCTGTAGAGAACAATCAGAAATAACAGTTCTAATAGGGCTGTTGCACCAGTGACATCATGGCTTGTCTTTGGCTTGGCTGCAGCGGCCATTTTGGAACCAGCATGCTGTTAGTTTGGCTTACTAGTTGATAGTTAATTACTAGTTGAAGTAGCCAGCCTATTGATCCAGAAGAACTTGTGACCACTCGGTGAGTAACATCAAGTTGGATTTTGACTGTATTTCATCAATATTTATGCAAAATGGTGAACGAAGCGAGGTGGGTGATGTGTAACTGATCACAGACCGACATCTAGTGGTCGGATTTTGAACTGGTGTGCGTTTTTTTGTGAGCCACCGCAGTCCACTACGACCAGATTACATGGGAAACATACAAACACCGCAAGTGCATTGCAGAATGGCGGGACAAAATGCCAGCCCCCTGTATTTTGCGGGTAAACTTGTCTATAGGTAAGGCATTAAATGGTTTACAATGGCATATGCAAATATAATTGACCAGTCAAACAAGAGATTACACTTTGCCAATGTGGAAACACACAATGCTTGCCATTCTAAAAGTCACCCCCTGCTGGGCTACATTATATAGAATAGTTTCTATGTTCTGTGAGACTCCATGTTATTCTGTTTCATACAATTTCAAGCTTTTTGGCATATAAGGACTAAACACTCCAAAAAAATATATATGTGGAATTGTATAGTTGAAATTGAAGAAATGTGCATATTGGAGTGGTGATATGATATCATTAGCACTGGCGGTGCATTGGCACGGCACCACATCCTGTGCATGGGGCTGACACGCTGCAATTTATAGTCAGTGAATGAAAAGACAATTTACATGACGAAGAACACTCAAGGTTCGTCTTTGAAGGCGCATTAAACACGTTTTTCAGTTGGAGTTGTTGTTGTTGTAAATTCATATTAGTGTATTGGTTCTATTCCACATTTAAAAATAGTACTACAATTCTACTGGTGGCGCAAATCGTAATTCGAATGATCGCAATTAAATGATTGCGAGAATTACATGAATGGCGCTCCCGGAAGAGCTCTAATTGTAAGAACAAATATCGGCAATGCAGCAGCAGCCCTGTAAAGTGAGATGGACCAACGCAATGTTTGTCGACGGCGTGTAGTCCATTGTTAACACACCCATGCGCTGTCAATCATTAACCACCAATTATATGCGCAGTGAAGATGAGGAGACGCACGACGACGACTCCGCAGGCGCACTGAACTCAGCAATTCGCCTATTCAGACTACGACAGCATTTTCCAATGACAAAACATGTCATTGAGACAATGTTATATTATAGGCCTAACGGCGTGTTCCCTGCACCATTTTAAACGACAGCGCACCGAGCGCGCACATCTACACAGAATGCTTCGAACGCACCGCAAGGAGCGACATAAACATCAAATCTGTTCGCCATAGCAGCCCTATTTAGTGTGTAGGCTGGGCGGTTTAGGGTCCTATAAAGCACATACCAGATATGAGAAGATGTATTTATACAGCACAACGGACTATGGGTTCCATCCTCCACTCCCACGGTCCAGTGCTTTCAGCTGGGTATAAACACGGAACCGCTCCGTGCGGTGGGCTGAAGATCACAAGCGAGGTTGACGCTGGCTACTGTTGGACACGTGACTGTTTTGTGTATACTGACAGTGCATTAGAGTGTGCGTCTTCGCTCATCGTTCACAGTCTGAGCCCACCACCAGTGACGCCGTGACGAATACTAAAAATGCATTATTAAATTATGACAGTGTTATTATTATTATTATTATCGTACTATATTGTTAATAATTTTATCCTGTATAACATATAGTTGTCATAGTTCATGCACCGCGTTGCTACAGTCTCCACGAGCAAGAGTTTAGTCAAAAACATATGTATTTGGTGTGGCTTATATGGTAATAGGTCGACATTAGTGTGTTTGACATGTACGATTAAAACTCGGGCATTAGAGAACAAACACTGCATAGGCGCCTCTGGTGCACATTACAAGCGGAGATGTGTGAAGAATCACGATCATAACCTGCGTTTTCGTATTGCGACCACGGGGTGGCAATATAGGCAAGCGTATTCTTCCAGCCTAATCTGCGCCCTCTCCTGTTCGCTGCAAAGTGCAAACTGTAATGTCCCCGCGTCCCCTCCAAATGGTTCTTCGGTGGAATGATAGAACAGTAGTATGAGATACAAATTGAAAATAAAAAAAACAGCTGCTACTATCAAATAGTAATACTCATTAAATAACATAACAATAATGGAAGTGTAGTTCCTTCCAAGGGCATGTAATATATATGTAATCTAAATCAGTGGAACCTATATTATTACTTGCAGGGTATAGAATACCTGGTTGCCTGGATTGGCAATTTGGGCAATAACCAGTGGACATCGGATCACATATATGATGCTTTATTTATGGCAAATTTTACAAAGTAACTTGTCTTTGTTTAACAGAGGTGAATTGCCGATATGGGCAGAGTAGCTATTAAAACAATTTAAGTAAAAGTATTGTTACTTCAGCAAAATATTACTCAAGTAAAAGTAAAAAGTAGTCATCCAAATAGTTACTCAACTAAAAGTAAAAAGTACTTCACAAAAAAGTTACTTAAGCAGCGAAAGTACTGAGTAACTTTCAGTAAATAGGCAAGTTGATGTAAAGAGATGCAAATTGATGACATATAAGTAAAAAGTAGTTTTGCACCTCAAACTTATTCAAGTAAAAGTAGTTAGTAACTTGGGAAAAATGTACTCCAAAAGTAAAAAAAAGTACACACAAGAATTGTAATGGAGTAAATGTAATGCGTTACTGCCCATCTCTGGTGAATTGTAACGTCTTCAAATTTGGATACACAGTGATACATAGGCTGCAAAGCCGATTACCATATAGGCAAGCGACTGCTGATAAACCCCTCCAGCACATAGAATCAGGAAGGTGATGTTGTTCAAAGCGCTCCGATCCTCGCTCTTGGCTCATGTGATGCTTTACGTTGTGTATTAACTTTATCAATTACGATTGAGCGATCACGTGACTTGGGTTCGAGTCCGCTTCCAAACTCATCGGATTGGTTGCGGAAGAGCTCATTATACGTAGTAGGAGCGGCCTCGGATGTCAACAGCTGCTCCCCGTTCGCATGTCGACCGGTGCGGCTGCAAGTAAGGTTCCATTTGGGGAAACAAAAGGTTCCATTTGGGGAAACGGAATAAATGTGACTTGCGCGATGATGCTCCACAGCCTTTAACGCAGCGGTTCCCTGGCATGTCGGCTTTCGGCAGCGCTTGCGCACCGTGTGCTGTATCCATGTGTGAATGTAAACAACTCCACGTGTATCCATGTGTGAATGTAAACAACTCCATGTGTATCCATGTGTGAATGTAAACAACTCCATGTGTATCCATGTGTGAATGTAAACAACTCCATGTGTATCCATGTGTGAATGTAAACAACTCCATGTGTATCCATGTGTGAATGTAAACAACTCCATGTGTATCCATGTGTGAATGTAAACAACTCCATGTGTATCCATGTGTGAATGTAAACAACTCCACGTGTATCCATGCAACTCCGCCTGAAACGAGGAGGTGCTACTCCTCTTGTGGAAGAAGACTTCCATGAGTGACGTCACGATCTTGTTCCCAATCAGGCAAACGCCCCCTAGTGTGTTACAATGGTGCCCCACGCCCGGCTGCAGCCAAGCAAAATCCTGTTCATGTAATGGAGCTGGTGACAGCGAAGACGTTTCCTCAGTGAGGTGCGTATGTAACCTGTGTGTCTGAGCAGGGCATCATGGGTAATTAATTTGGCCGCGGTTCCAGCACAGTGTGCATACAATAGATGATGCTGGGAGTCAGTATGAGACTGCACGTGACTAGTCTAGTCAGAACTGGTGTCTATGGGCCGTATGCCGCTTGGAGAGAGGTTGACTAATCCCTTCCTGATTTGAGGCAAACACGCTCACAGCTGCGTTACAGAATGTCTTCAAATTTGGATACACAGTGATTGGACTGACAGTAATAGGTTGCACAGCGGACTACCATAGGCAACTGCTTATAAACCCCTTCGGCGTATAGAGTCAGGAAGGTAATGGTGTACCTCTCCGACCTCCCATCATCCTTTGCACTTCTTTGGCAGCCGCAATATTTGTAATGCAAGGATATACAGAACACCATAACCAAACAATGACAATTATTAGTCTACAATCAAAAACCACTCAACAGCAACAACAACAGCATTATTTCACCCCCCTAGTAGAACTGAATAGGTTAAAATCTTGGTAAGGAATAACAGAGCAACACACTAATAATATAGTGCGTCTATGTACACATTCATGCACAGTGGTAGTATAGTCTCCTTGAGCTAAAGTTTAATCAAAAAACATGTTTTTGCTTGGGGTGGTAATACTATACTGTTACTCTATAGACACATTTTTGACCTGTTTCCGGTTTACTTCCTTAACTACCCCTGTCTATGCTCGCCACTCCCGGTGCCATTTATTATTCTGTGTCTTTGACTATTTTTCAACAGGTTTAATCAGCAGGAGCACACGCCTACCGCGTTATTTTAAAATGATGGTGGTAACTTGCTATTCTACACCCAAATGCTCTTGTGCGGATCTGTGCCCCACAAAGCATAATTCAATAATCTGTGCAACCCGTTCCATTTACTCATTCAAATTGGATTTGCCAGTGAAGCAGCCATCCCATTGGTTCAGAAGAACATGTGACCACATCGGTGAGTAACTTCAAGTCGGATTTTGACTGTATTTCATCAATACTTATGTAAAACAGTGAGCGAAACGGGGTGGATGATGTGTAACTTGTCACAAAGTGAACTGTAGTAAGCAGATTTTGAAACGTTGTGAGTTTTGTGTGAGAAATTCATCCACTTTCGTCCACCGCGATCACTTCACACAGGAAGTGCGTTAGACCAGGCAGGACAAATGCCAGCCCCCTGTATTTCACGGGAAAACCTTTTTTAATTTATATGTCGACAATCACAGGCAGGGCTGAGAATGAAACACATTTATTTCATTGTTGAAACACGCAAATAAATAACCAAATAAATATGCCAATAAATACGCAAATAAATATGCAAATAAATATACCCACAAACAACCATCTCAATACCCTTTAAATTAAGAGTGCCCTCTTCATGACATTCGTGCTTCTAAAGTGCCCTCCTTTGGAATGATCTACTGTATCTGCAAATTATCTATATTCTGTGGTAATGGTTATTTTGTTGGTCGAATTATAGTGTTACATTTCTTTACTTACACACACACACACACACACACACGCACACTGGGCCTTTGCATTCAGCGAGGCTGGTCTCTTGATCTCTTTCGCTCATTTTGAGATGCTTGTCGCATTTTCTGGGTGCCAATGAGGAAATCCTATACACAACACATCAATGAATGGCATTTACAATACATTATGTGAAGGAAAACTGTTGGTTGCCTTTGAACGGTGAACACATTCGGTGCCAACGATTTCCATAGACGCCCTATGAAAAAATGTGGATCTATATATCAAATTATATATACATATCATTTCCAGTGAATGTGTGTTGGACCCTCAAACACCAATTACCACCAATACTTGGTGTGGAAAAGGGTTAATAGAACATGTAATCTGCCATTTACAATATAGTAATGACATTTCAACCGACATCACGTGTATGCTATGAAGTATGAAGCCAACCCAACAGCCCTGCATGTGGCTGCACGTGTGTGAGTGCGTATCCGTAGCGTGACAATAACATTTTGCGACACTCTATTAAATGACAATGTGTATATGTGCGGTGTGTGTGTGTGTGTGTGTGTCTATGCGCCCAATAAGCTGCTCCTGTGCGTATGTGGGAGGGAATGCTGGGGGGTGGCGGGGGCGCACAAGGAAATGACTGTTAGCATAATTATGTTCATTAATTTGTTCATTAATTGAATTTTACGTTGACTGCGAGTTCTCTCCCCCTTTCTTCTTCCGTTTCGGCGGGCTGCTCCAGCTGTGCCGTGTTGCGACCGCCCCGGTATCTGCTGTCCTTCAGCATATCAGATCTGAGACACGCGCGCGCGCACACACACACACGCACTTTTTAAAAGCACACTGACGCACACGCCCACGCGTGCAGCTCCTTCCTCCTACCTATCTCTCTCCCGGCGAGATGGCATCTCGGCCGTTTGGACTCACTTAAACAAAACAGGAGGCAAAATAGAATTAAGCGATTTAATGAAGGAATTCAATTATGGCTCGTAATTTAATCAGGGGCGAGTCAGCGGAATGACTTACCAGGAGAGATAGGCGAGCAGAGAGCTCCATTGGCTGTCTCTCTGGTCTCCTGTGCTTTACTTTGTGATTTCTCTGTAATCTAACTTTACACGCCCCCCTGCGCAACACTTCGTTTTGAGCAAGGTGTATTTTGGCTGCACCCCTGGCACACAGGTGTAGTTGAGTGTTGACGGAGAGTGTTGCTGCCACTTACATATTATTTTCTTCCTCCCCTTTGTAGAAAAATAGCAGTCATGATCCGAGCAGGGGCAGACTGCAGATACCAAAACTGGAGTGGGAATCATTTTAAGCCTTGGCATTTCATGCCCCAGATCTACCCACACACTACTTTTGAAACTGGGGCTGAATATGGAAGGAGAAAGCTGGTATCGGCAGCGGTTTGTACCCTATGTTCCGAAATCCTTATGTTCCGAAATGTTCAGAAAATGTTTGGGGCGTTTAGTCATAGTAGTTGGTTTGCCCCTACCCTAACCCCTACCCTAACCCCTAATGCTCCTGTAACTTTTCTGAACATATGAATTTTGTTATGATTTGTACAGAGAGAGATAATAAAGAATTAAGGACTCAGTCAGGAATACTGTGAAAGGTTGGATGACTTAATGGCGACCCCGCCGTCAATCCGTATACTGCAACACAGGTAATCAAACACAAAACATTTGTAGCACACGAAGTGCAAATGAAAACAACAACGATTGCACGCAGGCAATATGAGTCTCAAAACACGGAGAGTCAGTGTCCGTGACGAACTAGAAATGTCATAGTAAAAGTACTCATCTCCGAGGTCTGGTCCGGGACCGGTGAGCCGGATCCAGAGGTGGAAGCGGAGAGGAAGGTTCCTGCAGCAGTGAAGAGGAAGCTCCGGTTACCCCGATGACTGCTATGCTAGGAAACTAATACTAACTAGACTAACTAGAGAGTTAAGAGGAGTGTAAATAGAGAGAGAGAGATCTGACTTTAGTGAATCATAAGCTGTTCCCTCGGTTCTCACCGAGTGAAGATCAGGACGTTGCGTAGAATCAGTGCCCGAAGCCCGCTTATGAAGGGGGAGTGCGACGAGTCGCAGCTGTGTTCGTGCGATCCACGAACGAACCCGGCGCCTGGGTGCCGCTCGTGGACGAGTGGCCCATGACACAAGGAACGAGAACGAAAACCGGAAACGAACGGAAATCTACTGAATTTTACGAGGAGCAGAAACGGAAACAAAAAAAATATTTCGTCAACTGTTCCGGAACAGAAACGGAACATTATGAAATCCACAAAACTGGTTAAAAACTTTTTTTTTCTGTTCTCTTTATATTTTAACATATCTTATGTCTAGGAGATTATTTCCACCCACTTTCACTGTCAGTCATCAAGCCCCATGAATCTGGGGCTCCATCTTGTGGACAGATGAGGAAGCGAATGTAATGCCGTTTTAAACCCGGTTTTCACGTTTATACAGTTGCACTGAAGTTTAAAAGTCTACCAAATATATTTTGAACGAACTATATGAAAAATGTAATATTTCACAAAATTAGGAACTTTAAGAACGAACGAAATGTTTGCGTTCCGAACCAGTCTGCCTGACGAGTCGACATACCTATTTTGGCCACGTGAGTGCACTCCCTCCACGCACAGTTTGAGTTTCAATTTAAATCTGATGTGTGTGCCGCCCAGTAGCTCAGTGGGTTAGGCAGGGCATTGGAAAGCACGCATATGCCTTAATGGCGCGGTGAGACGGTGGTTCGAATCCCACCACCAACATATTTCCCGCATCTTCAACTGTTTCCACTAACCCTAATAAATAAAGCTTGGAAAAAAATGGGCTGGAAAAATAATGTTTAAATAAAAAACGAAGTCATGGAAGTGATGTTGCAACTTGATAGGGAGAATCCATACAATATGGACTAATCCTGCATCAACCTTTGGTAATGGAGGTGTATTGTGGAACGCTACATCTGTTAGCCCCGGGTTATCTTGGCTTAAGGTTCAGACAGAGCTAATTAAAATCCCTGGGGGATTGTGGGAAAACTGAATGCAATATCAGATACCTATTGTTCTCACCTGGCTTTAAAGGGAATGTATCTGATGTGGTATGAGCAGAAAAATCACTAACTGTCGACCTGTTATTAGCAAGCATAGTCAAAGCCATGCATTTTCGGTGTATGACCACAATGCTTCTGCAGGGTAGGCAGATGTGTAATTTGAGATGAAAATCAAACCTTTAGGAATTATCTTTCTATTAAATGACATACTTTGCATCAATATATATCAAATATCCACACACAACTTATGTGACATCATCCAACAAAGCAGACGCATGTATTTCGCGCAAAGGTTGAGTGAGAGATTATTATTATTTATTTTTATTATCATTACTGTACTGGTAAACATGTGTATTTCTTATTCATTTATGTATCTGTGTATTTATTTATTTTCTTAAACTCTGAATTTTCCGAGTGTAGTACTCTGTTTTCTGTCATGTAGAACTCCACTGTTTCTTCTTGCTGTATAGCCTCGGTGCCAAGCCATGCCTAACATTTTATTGACAAATCCATTGCCTGTGTGTGCCTCTGTATATGTATGTGTGGATGCTTGCATTTTAATGGGTTGGAAAGATTGTGGGTCACGTTGTTCCTTTTTTGTTTTGTTGTGTTGCTGTGAAGCACTGCATAAAAGGTGCTGTATAAATAAAGTTTGATGTGATTTGAGATATCCAGCAAGTGTACAAGAAAAACGCTCTCTTTCTAGTCTGTGTGTTCAGCACCATGGACAGTGGAGCAGGCGCACGGGAGCACACTACTGAATTGTATTTATTATTGTGCCGGGGCGGAGCCACGGAGCAGGTTATGTTTTTGGTCGTGTTGGTTTGTCCCCTGGATAACTGAAAAAGTTGAGCGCGGATGTGGATGAAATTTTGCAGAGTTGTTGGAAATGACAAAAGAAGGAAGTAATTCAATTTTGGCGTTTACATAATAGTTATACTTCATTATTATTAACGGGTGAACAATCCCCGTTCTCCGTAGTGACGTCACGCGTGGCTGCGTCGAGCAACACAATCATACTTCATCACCAACAGCTGGATAGTTCCTTACCTGGTTAGTGCACAGGGTGGCCAATGAGACGTTTCCATGTAAAAGTAGTAATTGTTATGGGGAGTAGGGAGTAGGGGATAGTGATTTCGGACACAGCCATTGTGTATCGAGAAAAATGAATATGATATATATATGATATATATATATATGATATATATATATATGATATATATATATATATATATATATATATATATATATATATATATATATATATATATATATATATATATATGTGTGTGTGTGTGAATATGGAAAT
>OMKY01182295.1:14616-33976 GCA_900302395.1 Bregmaceros cantori
GTTATAAAGTTGAATACACAACGCAATGCATCATGGGTCTCGAGAGATCACGCAGTTATCATGGAGGCTGGGTTTGGGTTCGAGTACCGGGTTTTGGGACAAAGAATTTGGGATCACGCATATAAGAAGGAGTTTGCTGTCTGGTACCTCCATGTCTTTGGCAATGTCCAAGCATACCGTCCAGGGACATCTCCAGCGATGCTTTCAGCGTCCAGCATTCACTGAGTTTGATTTGGCGGCGGAGGTTGGAGCTCCAAACACTGGTCATGCCATTCAGGGCCTCCCTCGCTTTCACATCTTGCTCAGTTGAATTGACCCATGAGCGCATGAGTGGCCGAGGACAGAGAGAGACAGAGAGAGATTGTTGAAAAGTCTTCAGTGGCGCCCCAACGGTCAGACAGACTACGAGGACAGAGAGAGATGGACAGAGCTGATTGTATAGTCCTCAGTGGCGCCATAACGGTCAGACAGACACCGGGAAGGATGATGATGATGTTGAGCCTCATTACTTGAAAATGGTTGACTGTAAATTGTAGGGGTGTAAATCACACCCATCACGGCGATTTGATTCAGTATCGTTTTCCCCACCCAACAGTTCAATTTTTTTTCGATACTCAAGAACTCACTACGATTCGATTCCGATACGAGTTATTACGATACTTGGGAGAACAACGGCAGTTTGTTACAGCTGAGATTATCTTTTCTAGGCGCGGCGGTGTCTTGCTGCCAGAGTGTGCGTGTGTGTGGGTGTGCGCGTGTGAGGGAGCGCGCGAGAGAAGGAGGTAATGCGTGAGTGCGCGGGGGAGTGAATGTACTACCTTCCAGACACACACGCTGTGTTTGCGTGTATGTAAAGGAAGCGAGGTAGGAGGCGCCAAATAGGTTTAGCTCCACCCGCAAGACAGGCGTGGAATTATGTCCAGAAGAAAAAAAAAAGCTACAATGTATCGATACCTCTGCAAGAGTATCGACAGCTGTTGTATCGATATATCGATACTAAATCGATATTATTTACACCCCTAGTAAATTGACACCACCCACTCACACTGTGTGTTTAGAGGCGATACAAGTTGAGCAACAACAACATAGCCGTGTGGATTATATTAAACTTTATTATTTTTTAAAATGTCTCCATCGCCCAAACATCCCAAGAACTGCATCTCAACCATTTTTTTCTCCAATTTTTTTTTTTTTTAATTCATCCGTTTTCCCATTAGCTCAGCGGGAGATTCCTTTGGTCCATCAATAAATAAAACTAAGATATCATATACACATTTATTCTTTTTACAATTCAATACACTTTAAAATAAATGTTGGTCTGGCACCAAGCAACGAACATAAGCATTTTTAAAAAAACAAAAACAAATCAAGAGTCTTGTGTGTTATCCACCAAACACGCCGCCTTCAAAATTCACACAATGGAGTCTTAAATTAAAAAAAACAAAAAAAACCAACATAAAACAATAGACTGCGCATATTTAGCAATTAAACCTCATTAAGTGTCCCAACACCTTCCTGTTGAGCGTGTAGGAATTTTAACTCATAGGCTATGTCCAAAATCGCTGCCTATCCCCTACTCCCTATATAGTACACTCAACAGCAACGGCTGAGATTTCGGACACCAAAGTCAGCGCCATTAAAATTATTATAAAATATACAATTATAAAATTCAGCAATCATCACAAAAAGTCAAATGTACTTAGATTCACAATTATTTGCTGCGGCCGCATTTTTTGTAGTTTAGGTCATTTTTAAAACGTCTCGCAATATTATCGGTTATATTCTTCTATTCTTTGTCTAGGGAACATCGATGCTCACTCTTTGAGTGCACTGTATAGGGTACATGGAGAATTCGGACACCCCTACAAAATGGCGTGCGCCACATATAGTGGGGGATAGTGAGCAATTTCGGACACAGCCACTGGTGGTTCTGGAATCGACCCCCATCTCTCTCTCTCTCCCTCACTCCATATCCTCTCCATATCCTAGGATGTACACCTGTTTGTGTCAAGTTTTCCTTCAGTAATGACAATCATGTATTCCTGTAAAAAAAAAATTGCATCACTGTGGAACAAGAAGATGAGAACACATTTTACAACCTCTCGGCAGTCAGGTTTTCAGTCTCCTTTTCATTTTGCTAATAAGGTGGATTGTCCTAATGTGTGACATGTCTACTCCCATTTAATCTAAATGTATCCACCCCTTGTGGATACATTGTAGTTGATAAAGAACGTTTTCCCCTTTAAATAGCAGTGAAGTACCTGACCTTAATTGTTGAAAATAAAGACATTAGGCTTAGACAAAGGATAATGGTTATACATTCAATTTTGATGGGTTGCACTAAACATATTACAGTTCCAGTTTACAAGTTGCCTCCCTACAAAATAGAATTGTCTGGGGATCACTGTAGACAGGACTCCACAAGGCATCAAAAAAATTGCCCGCATTTGGAGAAAATCGTCTGTTGCCCATTTGCGTTTTGTGACTGAAGTTTTGAAAACTAATCTTTCGATACATCGTAATGATGAATTGTGTAGATAATTGTGCACGCAGTGCATAGTTTACTTCAGAAGCAAAAGAACAAAAAAAAAAACATCCCGTCTGCCGCTCTCTCTTCTACAGCTTTTTTTTCCCTTCCTGCCCTGGGTGGATGTTTGTGTCAAAGTGTAGTGCAGTTAGCCTGGCAAGTCAGAACCAAAAAAGAAACATCGCTCGCCAGTCACGGTTGTTGGGTCTGGACCAAGCAGAGACCCGATCGATGTTGTTCGTTCGGGCCAATCAGAGCCCCCTGAAGGCAGAGCTTTGGAATGAAATTTGAGTGGCGCAACAGGGTCAGTGCCGGCAAGGAACTATGGACAGGAACAATGTCTCTGGGCAATATAATAATTCGGGAGCAGGTAATATCGTCACAGAAGTCGTTTTTAGGGGTTCTGGGAGGGGGTTAAGGGGTCGGGGTTAGGGGTAACCTTAGGGTTAACCCCTATTCTCTCTGTGACAAAAGGTCCTGTATCCTAATAATTCTATAAACGATTAGTCATTGGTGTTTAGCCCACGTCCAAGAAGCATGGCATGATTACAGTGGCTCTGCATATGGTATTAGACATCTGAAGAATAGGGCTGTTGCATCGGGATGTCCCGGCATTTTCTCAGACATTTTGCTGGTATCACCGCGATCAGAGAGCCGCGGTGATACCAGAGAGCCGCGGTGAACACTTTTAAAAGTCAGTTTAAAAGTGTTCTATAATTTATTTTTCCATGGTAATATGCCATCAATCGCCAGCAGAGGGCAGCCTAACTACGTCATTGTATTTACCCTTATATAACTGGATGTTAAATGGAAATAATGCCAGTTAACCGTACGTATACTTTATTTTTTTTAAGTTATTTTTTCCGGCGTCAGAACCATATCTTTATTGGATAGGATTAGTCGGAAACTGGGTTGAAGAGATCGGGGGTAGACATTGCAGACAAGTCGACGAGCGTAGACGACGAGCGTAGTCAAACTCGCGACACTGCGGACGCTGCGGTAGACACAGCGCCACTAAGATGAATGGGGTCGTGTTAGGTGCGGTGTCCATAACCACTCGGCCAACGCGGACCCCACCGTAGGTATACTTGACCATATGCGATACCAGCAAAATGTCTGCCGCCGCCAAGACATGGTGTCACGTGCAACAGGCCTATTGCAAAATCCTTGAGAAAGCAGCCCCACGGGCACTGGTTGTCGTTATATTGATAAAGATTAGGGCATTTACTCTGTGTTCATGTTTAACAATTGGATAGTTACTTAGCGCTAATGTACCCAACGGAAAATGTTTTAGCTGTAATAGATACAATGCAAATACTAGCGAACACAGCTCTAAGTTAATCTGCAGTACAAATACACACAGGCTCAAACGATGTGTGACGGCTCGTTGGATGAAAGTAGCAGCTCTTTCAAAGCCTTGGACATGTTTGTGATTACGATTTAGTGAGTCAACAGTTAAGGCCCATTCATACCTCACGTAAACTACGGAGGCATGAATGGGGCTTTCTCTAATGGGTCGCAAGTAGAGAAAGATGTATGCAAGCCCACAGCAAAAAGCAACAGAAGAATCATTTTGTTGTGTGGATTTTGTTCTGCCACCTGGAGGAAATATTCTGCTATTGCACTTTTAACATGAAATACGCAAGCTCGATTTTGAAAATCCAAAATATTAAATGGACATTATTGTCTTATAGTTTATATGAATGAGTTTGTTTCCGAGTAGGTTGGTTAAGGTTGGTTTTGCCATACATGTGGTGGCTAACATGAACCATACTTATAGTTATTTTTTCACAGCGTCAGGACCTTTTTTTCCATCTATTTAGGTAGGATTAGTTGGAAACTGGGTCGAGGATCAGGGGTAGACATCGCAGACAATCAGGGAGGAGGTGCATTAGGTGTCACTCCACTCCACCACCGATGAGATTAATTTCTGTGTCGCTGTGAATATTTGGAGTATTTTTTTAAACGAAGAAAATCGACAGATTAGCCCACTGAATGTTTCAATAATCAGCGACTAATTGACTATTAGAACAATCGTGAGTAAGAATGCAGCGTTTTACACGTGGCAACACCCTTGGCACATTGTCTGGCTTAAGCCCCCTTCACACCTCACGTAAACTATGGATACGGATGGAGCGTTTCACACGTTCTCTCTGTCGATTACGTGCGTAAATTGACTATACTACCGGAAAATGTGGAGGCGCTATCGAGCAGAGATGTGACCAAGTCCCTCTTTCAAGTCTCAAGTCCTTCTTGGGCAAGTCAAGTCAAGTCCCAAGTCAACTCTAAATCAATTCATCATTAACATGCTGTCATTTTACCTTCAGGATCTGATTTTAATAAAGTAGCAAAAAAAAAGACGATGCTATTATTAAAGCCAAACTATTGCTTGCTTTTGACTTTATTAAAATCAGATTGTGGAGCTAAAATGACAGCATGTTAATGATGACTTGACTTGGAACTTGACTTGCCCAAGAAGGACTTGAGACTTGAAAGAGGGACTTGGTCACATCTTTGCTATTGAGTAATAAATAGCTGTTGTTGCACAAGGTAACGTAAAAGATGCTTGGAGGTATGAAGGTGACTATGCATAGAAAGTACGGACAGATTACGTACGTAATCGTCTGCATGTAGGGTTTGAATGGGCCTTTAGACGCCGACAAGCCGCCTCAATAAAACATGCGTATGTTTGTGTTGCAGAGTGCTGAACAGCTGTGCTTGCAATCTTTCCGGACAAATGAATTTCTCACTCCAAACTGCACAGCGTGTGTAAATGGCGGTAATCAATCCCAGAAATAATGTGCAAAGACAGTGCCCGTAAGACTCTTTCTAAGCAAAATGAATGGGGCTTGTGCTTCCAAAGTGAGTCAACTCAGATGTTTTGCCATATGCAATTCAGTTCTGACAGCGTGAACACATTTAAAAAACAATTTAAAAAGCTGGCATTTCCATAACGACCTTATGGTTTATCCAACAACGCTCCATGAGTGGATCCTCACAATGCAATAATGTTTCAATAGCCTGGAACACATGCAATGCAAAACATTCTTTTAAAGTAGCACTTTTTCTTCTGGGTTCCATTTCATTCACCCAAATTGCTAGATCTTAATTCTCAGGTTTTTCAGTTCACCTGATTCAGATAGAAGCAGGCCAAGACAGTAATCATCATCAGTGTAGAGCCAAGAAGAGCAGAAATCTACAGCTGGAAATTTGTGGGTCTAGACTATTTAAATCAGAAATGTGTGCCTTTTTTTCTGCAACACGCAAGTCTGGATATGTAACCAGCCAGAATTGGGCGATATTTCCATCGTCTACCAACCAATTGCCGATGTATTCGCGCAGGTGGACAAAAATTGCCGCACCTGTCGAACAGAGTCTCATCAGCGAGATCGAAGCCAACAGTGACGTGGAAGCAGCGCGCAAACGACTGTAGCGCCAGGGGTGGAGCCACTCGTCCCGGGCGTGATGACGCAATCGGGAAACCGTCGGCAAAGACGATTGGCGAGGTATTTCTGATATCGTCCCAACTCTGCAACCAGCCCTCCTCCACTGTGGTTCAGGGGATGCCAGTTCACGGGCTGACGCACAAATTCACCACGGCGAGAAGATCCCGGACAACCTGATTATGTGCGAGAGGTGGCCGTCAAGATTGGGTGGCATGGAAACACGGCGCCGGTGTGGATGAAAAAAAAAAAATAAATGCTTCACAGTGTATCTAGCACCAGTGTGTGTTTGTCTAAGCACGCCCATGGAGAGAGAGTGAGAGAGATTGGAGTATTGTTAATATTCCAAAAAATATGCTGTACTCACAGACGGAAGGAGCAAGGAATAACTTTTTAGGGACACACCATCAATTGGCGCAACTACACGGAGTTATTGTGGACGACACTAAAAACCAGAAGATGAAATAACCTTGGGTACAGAGAGAGAGAGGGAAAGAGAGAGAGAGACAGACAGGGTATAGAGAGTGATAGATGGAACATTAGGTAATAAATAAGGTAAACATATTTAAACAATATTAAAAAGATGGTTATTGTGCACAGTGGAGAATTCTTTACAAAAACGTCAGAAAAAAAAAAATCAAAACCAAGAAAAAGAGTTAAGTGCCCCTGCCGTGCCTCTGCCCCTCACCCTACAATCCACGTATAAAATAACATATAGGCTTGTGAATGTTGGGGGCCGATAGGGGGAAAAGGTTTGCGAGTGGGGGTTTGGGAAAGAATGGGGCTATGTCTCAATGTCCACCCGGAAGCCGCCGTTGGCACAGAAATCTCTTATCATACGTTTTGGCCTTCCGCTTCCAACATAGCATCTACAGCGCGCATGTCCACTTGAAAAAAAAAAGAAAAAAATGAAATAAAACGCTACAGGTTGGAATTCCACTCGTGCGCATCCCAGACACATGTTTAGTATGAATGACGAAAAAACAGATTCCCCCATTCCCCCCCTTTTTCTCCACACATCTCGCTATCCTTGTGGGTGAAAAAAGAGAGCAAACATAACGGAGGGAGGCGGGGGGCACGATTACAGATGGACGAAGACGAAACGAGTGAGAAGCACTCCAGCCCACTGCATGGACATGGGAGCAAAGAAGAAGAAGGCCGGCGGTAGGCAGGAGCGGGATGGGAAAAGTGTCGGCCACACTAGATCCGCCAACATCAAGGGGTGTCGGACCTCGTACGGGGGATTCTGAGCACGGTGGCGCTGCGCGTCGAGGACAGTCTTCTGCGAATTTGACGAGGGGCTGTTTCTTCCGTTACGCATGGGAAAAGGCGTGACCAACCGGACTCGAACGTCAGAAGCACACAGCTTAGTGTCTGCGACGCCCGACGCGCTGTGTTCCTCTGACGCACCGTTATGCCAGTTTGCCATCACCAGTTGGCGCACGCGTAGCCGATTGTTACCGGGAATGGATTTTCCAGCATCAATAGCAACTGTTCGAACACTGTTCAAGAGGCGCGAATCCAATCTTGCGTATAATCCTGCATCGTTGTGCAACTTCATAGTTCCTACATGTACACAACTGTGGGGCCACATGAACCCAATGCCCCCAGCGTTGCAATGTATATCCGGTCGCTGTGCTCCAACGAATCTAGTGCGTACGGCCATCGAGGACCGTCGGGGGAGGGCGGCGGCAAGGACGGGGGAACAAAAGAGACGGAACAGGGGTTGGGTGAAAATCGGTAGGATGTTCAGAATGACTCGTCGTGCCCGGCTGAGAGCTCCCCCTTGGGGGTGGAGGCGCGCGACGAGCCCTTGTCCATGCACTCCGACCCGGAGCTGGGGTGGTGCTGGTGGCGTTGGGAGGGGGCGCTAGACGACGAGGAGTTGGTGGTACAGGAGGTGACCGTGCTGGACGAGCGCGACGTCTTCTCTTTAAAGTCTGTGATGATGACCGTCACGTTGCCGACGGTGATGGCGAGCTGCTGGGCCGAGCTGCGGTCGATGTTCTTCAGTTTAGGCCTGGAAGACACACTGGGGATTAGTACATGAGGATTTCAAACTTTCAAAAATCGCAGTAAGGGCACTATGGACTTGAGACAAAAATCAGAAAATGATTTGACTAGAACAGTGTACAGATGAGTTCGGCGGGTAGTTCCGGCAAGAATTCTAGGCTGAATATGACTAATGATGCAGTTACATTGCATGATTTAATAATCCGCGCAACCCGTTCCATTTACTTTTTTTTTTCCAGAAGAACATGCAACCACACCGAGTGAGTAACTTCAACTCGTATCTTCAAAATGTCAACTCGTCTATATAGCACACTGTGCCAATACGGCATAATTAGTTTTGATGGCATACTATTACAATAATAATAATAGTAATAATAGTATTAATTTTTTATTATTTTATTTATTTATTTATCTATTGTGTGCTGTATTTATTGCTTGGAGCAGTATTAACTGCGCCGTATAACTTACTAAAAAAAGTTTGTTAATATATCTTAAAAAGCTGATTTCGACTCGTTTTACACCAAGAGGCATGAGCCATGTTATGAAAATACAAAACTAGAAAAAAAAACGAAAAAAAAAAAACCATACTGTTCTACCTAAAACGCTGTTGATACATTTTTGACAATTATGTTATTGGTAGATCATCCACATTTGCGAACAACTACAAAAACAAAAAGTACAAGACCATGTAGTCCGAGTGTAAAAACACAGATGTTAGAGAACGACCCAATGCAGAAAAATCCGCCATGGAACATTTGAAAGAGTCGGACACATCGGACAATGGAATCACGTATGGAATATAAAATAAATACTGTAGGTGGCCTTGTCTGTTGAGGCCGCTGTTAGGAGAAAAGAAGGGGGGGAACAGAACAATTAGGAATCAAAAGCATTTAAATAATTCTACCAGTGCATTTCGGCTTATTCTGATACTAGCATCGTGCCCACATAGTATCCATTACTGTGAAAACATTTACTTGAAATAAATCGCGATTACTCAACGAACAAAAAATACTCGGCTACTTTTGTAATGACTTTTTCGAGATAGTGGTTCTTGGTTGAAAGTTCACTTTCAACATGAACTTGTTCAAATTTCATGGGTAGATACACGGAAATAGTCTCTCAGACAAAAGATATGTTAAAATATACAGAGAACGAAAAAAAAAAAAACCTTTTTAAACAGGTTTTGTGGATTTCATAATGCTCAGTTTCTGTTCCGGAACAGTTGAAGAAATCTTTTTTTCGTTCCGATTCCTCGTAAAATCCTGCGAAAAATTCGATACGTTTTCCGATACGATCCTTGAACCGGTTCGTAGCTCTGCTTCTTGCTGCAACTTAATCTTAATCATAGAGTTCACCTGGAGATGTGATTCATTCTGTTGGACTTGGCCACTGTCTTTGTGGAGGACTTCCCAGACTTTATGCTGTGTTTGTCTCCTGGCGGACTCTGGTGGGAATCCGACTTGGGTCTGAGGATCACAACAAGATTATCCATCAAATAAGGCTGTGCAGAAAATCGATTTTATTATTTTGCTCAGAGTTTCAAAACCAGGGAAATCGTCAAATCGGAATTTCATTTTAAACTTGAATTATTGTAGGATATTGTTGAAGGGCTGGTTGAATTAACAATTTATCACAGCAGCACTATGGATAATTTGGTTTGTTTATAAGTTATATTGGTGAAAAATATTGGTATAAAATATTCATTTATTAATCCCAAACGGTAGAATCACTTCCTTTTTCTGTATTCTGAAGGGGGACACGTAATTAAAAAAAGATTAGATGTTTTTGTCTTTTCTTCAGGAAATCGGAATTGAATCGAAAATCGAGCCATCAAGAATTAAAAAAAAAAAGGGATTTTATTTTTGGGAAAAATCGCAGAGCCCTACAATCAAGTAATTAAGTGAGGCTGAATGATATGTTGAGTAAAACATGAACGTGTTTTGCTTTCTTTTACACCTTTAAAACTTTCACATTACATGTACTCATTTGCATATTGGTTATTGGTAGGTCACTAGTCAACACCAGAGCTAAACCCAGACTTCATCTCAACAATACATTCCACTAGAGGTGCACCTATCCGATCCTCAGATCAGTGATCGGGGGCCGATCAGACTTTTTCCCCAAAGATTGGGATTTTGTCCTGATCAGGATCGGTAAATGAGTCGGGGAGCGCTCCGCTCTAGAGAGTGGATGATGGTGCGCTCTGCCAGCAGCACTTGCTGCTGCTGTGGGACGATACTCATACTGTGTAGAGAATTATAAAGTTCTGCTCCACTGATATGTGTTATTATTTAGGGACATCGATAAGAATATAACCAGAATAACGTTCTGCTCTAGTGATATCACAAGCAAAGCAGGATCAGGACTTGGTATCGGGACTCGGTACCGGGGATCGGGATCGGTCGATCCTTAAAATCAAAGGATCGGATCGGGAGCAAAAAAACGTGATTGGTGCACCCCTACATTCAACAGCAACGACATGCAAAACGTTTGCACAAATCCTCCCTAAATAAGCGCCTATCCTACCTGGATCGTTTGTTGCCAGGTTTCTTGGTGATGCCGGAGTCCTTCTCCCGGTCCGACTTGTCCTTTGTGATGGCCGGTTTGTCCTTCATGATAGTGAGTTTGTCCTTAGTGATGGCCATTTTGTCCTTAGTGATGGCCAGTTTGTCCTTAACGATAGCCGATTTGTCCTTGCTGATGGCCGATTTGTCCTTGGTGATGGACTTGTCTTTGAGTGGCGGACTATCTTTGGCAAGTATAATCTCCTTGTCGTTCTTTTCCTTCTTAACGGGGGTGTCAACCTCAGGCATTACAGGCGGGGGCACCCGCTCTGGGCGCTCCAGCTGCCGTTCTATTGGGGTGCGCTCAGTTTCGCGCTCTAACTGATGGCGCGCGGGCTCGCACTCCATCGGATTCTCGACGTCCGGATCGCTCTCGCGCTCCGCGTCGTGGCGCTCGTGGTGGTCTTCGGAGTCCTGATGGTGCCGCTCGTCGTCGCCATGCCCGTCCATGTCGGCATCGCCGTCCCCGTCGAGTCGATCTCTGTCGGGCCGGTCGCCGCGCTCCCGCCGGTCGCGCTTGGCTGGGGGAGGCATGGGGAACTGCTGCGCTGCCTGCTGTGCCACCAGTTGCGAGTTGATGCGTGGCTTCCTGCAAGGAGAAGGAGGTGCTAATTAGACTCAACAAATGATCAAATGTTTTTTGTGAACATTTTTTTATTTCACATAAACCAATCAGAGTTGCAAGGTCATTAACAAATGATCAAAGTTAGAGCATGATTTCAGCTAAAATGCTGCTCAAATGAATTAGAAAACAGGCACAAGGATCCAATGAGTCCTCGGCAACTAAGGGTCAAGGCCTGCACTACTATCGGTTAAATATAAATGAACAAAATTTTCGCCTTGCGGTTATTGTGAACAAAATTATCTCTGTACATAATTAATCACCATCATTTTTGTTCAGTCTATGATTGATACTTGTTATCGCCTCAAAATCTCATCAGTTCATGAAGCTACCCTAAAACATCTGTGTTTCAAGGATATAATGACACAGTCACCCTGTGTAGCCTCAGGTTAGCCTGTTAAGCCAAACCAAACCAAATCGACCACGCATCGCTTGAACGTGCGTATGGTTCTGGAGTCGATGGGATCGAAAATGGGTGTGGCGTGAGATGGGAGGGAGGGGGCATTATTTTTTTATTTATTTCAAAGTTATCCAATCACAGCACAAACATGAAAAGTGGAGTAGGAAGCATCTCGTCTTGCAGAGAGCCCAACTCAACCTGGCTCCGATTGGTCGGCAGAAACAAAGCCGAGGATCAGATTTTTGGATTTGATGGACTCCAGACCCAAATGCATGCTTGGCTGATGTGTGGACGATTCGTTTGATATGGCTTGCCAGGCTATAGCTTGGTGACAAGGTCATAGGGCCAACAAAGAATGAACCGAAAATCCCGAAATCAGTCCTGTGTGTGTGTGTGTGTGTGTGCTCATGTGTGTAATAGAATCAATTAAAAAAAAAAAAAAAAAGATTACATACGGAATAAGCCTTAGCGCAGCAGCGTTTAGAGTAACCTGATTACAGAGACATCCAACCACATTCACACTGCCTGCTACACAGTCAATACTGAACACCAGCACCCAATCACACGCACAACGCTGTGTGTGGTGGCAACTCCACAAGCACGAGAACAGGCTTTTTATTGTTTTTAATATTATTATTATTATTATTATTATTATTATTATTATTATTATTATTATTATTATTATTATTATTAGAGATAATTAGTCGACGATTGCAATAACCGGCAACTAATTTGATAATCGATTAAATAGGCAACGATTAAATAGTTTCCTTGTTTGTCATCGCAACAGTTTGCAATATTGAAATTGCCAACTTTTAATAATGAACATTTCAGGATAATAATCAATCTGATTAAAAAAAAAAAGATTATTATTATTATTAAGTACTACTAATCCCGTGCGGTGCACCACAAATACATTGGTTGATGTGTGGGCGAGAGGGATTTGGGGGGGCTTGGGGGTGCAGCTGCTCCCCACCCCCCAACAATAACGTCAAGCAGCCGGTGGTGTCAAAGTGCCCACAGTCCATATGTCACACGGTTCAATGTCTTCACAAGAGTGTCAGCCGCATAAGAGCCTCTAGAGACCACCAACACACAGACACACACACAGATATAAACAGACACACACAGTCAAGTGCCTGCTGCCAGTCAATGAACTGAATGAATTTTTTTTTAATGGCTGCGTCGATAGCACTCCTGGCTAACGTGGCAGCGTTTCAGCAATGTCTGCCGATGCGCCGCCAGGACTTATCTGTCTCTTGACGGACGGTCTTATCAGACCTTACGTGGATCATGACAGACCGGCGTCTCCGACACCGTGCCCAAATGCTGGTACTCAAAACTCAAAACTTTATTTATATAGCGCCTTTCATGCAGAGCAACACAAGGTGCTTTACAGAAACAGAACATTGGACGGTACAACATTAGACTGGCAAGCCAGAACCAACTAATAGTAGGATTGTGCGTGACCGCCGTGACTAGAACGAACATTGGGACTGGTCTAGAGCGAATCAGCAAATCAGATTATCGGTGTGACAGCCGGCCAAACAGAGCCTCGTTGAGGCGGTTCCTATGGGCGGAGTCTGGTACGGTACACGACCAAGAAGCGCTGTCTTCACTTGCCCCGCCTACTGTGCTGTGTTTGGATAACGTTCTAATATTATTAAAATAATTAATATTATTATTATTCATGATTTATAATGTGCTGTGAAATTTGTTGAAATGGTGGGAATACACTTGTTTTTTGTTCGGCCCGGCATTGCGTCAAAGAAAGTGACGTCGGAGGAAGTGACGTCAGAGTTCATGTCAGGAGAAGTGGGAAGCCGAGCGCACTTTTTAAACAAACATGTCTCACAGCAGTGGGAAATACCGGGCGATTATTGAACAGCCTTTAGGTAATTTGAAAGTGTTTTGAAGACCATTGGGGACTAGCTGCACTACTCATGGTAAGCAGGACCATTTAGAGAGAAAAAAAAAAAGGAAAATCTAGAAGATCGGATCGGAAACTTTTAATCCTAAAAAAAAACGTGATTGGACATCACTAATTCTTTGACAGGAAAATTAAGAGATTAATCAACTAATCGTCGACATCCACACTACACACCACCCAGGACACCACAGGCTTCCCACAGATCCTGTTCTCTGGCTTGTTGAATGACAGAGAGCCTGTGTCTGGGTGTTGCCGGGCGACGGCCAACATAAAAATACGATGAGAAATATCTCCAGCTGATTTACACAAGTCGTCTGTTTATTTTTATACCGAGGGAGCTTTCAGACCCAACATACACATTGTGCACGCGTTGGTTCGCACGTACACGCACACAAAAACACCTCCCGCTCCATCAAGCTGTCTGTCACAACCCATTAGCCCCCGTGGCTCTCCTTCACAGGTGCTCCAGCGAGTGGAAGCATTTACTCATGTGCACAGCACATTGTCTGTGTGCGGAGGCACGTGCACGGCTGATTGTGTGCGGAGGCACGTGCACGGCAGATTGCGTGTGGAGGCACGTGCACGGCTAATTGCCTGTATGTGTGTGTGGAGGCATGGCAGATTGTGTGTGTGTGTGTGTGTGTGTAGGCACGTGCACGGCAGATTGCGTGTGGAGACGCGTGCACAGCTAATTGCCTGTGTGGAGGCACGTGCACGGCAGATTGTGCGTGTTTGTGTCTGTGTGTGTGTGTGTAGGCGCGTGCACAGCTAATTTCATGTGTGTGCAAAGGCACGTGCACAGCAGATTGTATGCGTGTGTGTGTGTGTGAGTGGAGGCACGTGCACGGCAGATTGCATGTGTGTGCGAAGGCACGTGCACAGCAGATTGTATGTGTGTGTGTGTGTGTGTGTGCGTGTGGAGGCACATCCACTGAGAGGTGAAATCTCTCAAAACCAGCGATGGAGCCAAGACGATCCCACACTTGGCTGGAATCCTTTGTTAGTTAATCTCTAGACGATCACGTTAATCCTCTGCACTTACGCGTCATATTTAGGTAGTCTTCAAAGCCCTCTCACCCCTCAACTGTTCATACACACCCTCCCCACCTTATTTCTAGACCAATAACTGGTTGGATATGCTCATTATGCATGGGAATTTATTAGTGAGATTTAATAGAACTGAATAATTGAATTGTTGCTGAATTCACGATGGGCAATTTTTTTGTTGGTCCACAACTTCTGACCGGGAGGTTGGATTTGCCCCAACAATTGTTTACTTTGAAGAGGAAGTATATACATTTAACTTCATATAAAGCAGAAAATTTCAAGATGGCTGAACTTTTCCTTCGTGTAAGAACACTAACAGACAAATCTTGTCTGCCAACACTCTGAGAAGCACCCTGTACTAAGTCCACTGTGACGTCACAATTCAGATGATTCACTGCAAGAAACTGTTGAATCCAACAGAAGGCATGGCTCCAATTTATTTACGGGTTTCATTGATGCTATCGCGTTCGGGGATATCCCCTCTGTAGTTGTCAACGACTGCATACTTTTATTTTGCTTAAATGGAACTTTAGACCACACTTGATCCAAGGTGTGTAGATTATGTTGGTAGACTTTGCTCTGAGCTCCACAATGACCGGTGTAGATAAACACTAGTACACTAGTGACTAGACCAACCATTCTTAACAGCACTTTTCAAATTCAGCACTTCCCAGTGCAAGGGTTTTTTCAACATGTGTTTTTTCTAAGACCCATAGAAATTAAGGTTCTGTGTCCTCAACAAAACACATAACACACACAAACTGACAATGCTGATTCCTGACAAAATCCTGAATACGGGTGCAGTACCGATCCTGTTTGCCGGGTAGCGGTATACACAGTCGCTATCGAGGCAGACACTGAGGTCCCCTGGTATTCAAAGGCGGATCTGCAACAGCATCTCCTTTCTTTTTAGACTTCTATTAAAAGTCAAAAGTTTAAAAAGAAAGAAGTCAAAAGACGCAAAAACGCGTCTTTGGCACAAAGTAAACCACAGCTCCGGGGACCCCTGGAGCCCCTTCTCCACCTTCTCGAATATGCCCCCCCTGTCCTTACACACCGCGAATGGAATCAAAATCAAATTGATTCAGGAAAAACAAATCTAAACCCAGCCCCAGAGATGAGAAAATTACCAACAAAAAACTTGAGTAGAACTACTAAGTAGTGATCCAAATATCTACTTGAGTGAAATAAAATATACAGGCTTAGAAATGTATAAAAAGAAAATAATAGAAAGTATAAAATAGAAAGTACTAAACACAAAAAAGTAACAACCCTGTTTGGGAAAAGTAAGGAGTAGAAGTACTGATATTCTTGTTAAACATATGCGGAGTACAAGTAAAAAGTAATCAGAGAAAAAACTGCGAAAAATACAGATACTTGAAAATTCTAGTACTTAAGTACAGTACTTAGGTATTTGTACTTCGTTACCTGCCATTTCTGCCCAGCCCTAACCCACACACACCAAGTCAGGCTACATATCCGTGATCCACCGTATATTACTAGCACTTCTTGAAAAACCTGCCACGCGCCGCAGTCGGCTAATCTGCTTCATGATAATCTTGGGATTTAAAAGTTCACTGCCGCTTCACTGGTGTAAGAGAGAAATGAAGAGACGGAGAGAGTGAGAGTCGCATGCGTTGGTTTGGTATCGCAATGAATGAATTCCGTCTCAGTAGATCGTTTTTCCCAACCAGCAAGGGCATATTCAAATGATGGATCCACAGACATAAAACATAGAATAGCGCTAGACTGGGTAGCCTTTTGGAAAAAACAACTCCTTATATCAAAACAAATTCTGTATAGTGGACCACATGGACCACAATGTTGTAGTATAATCAAAACATTCCAGAACCACATCATGCGATGGATGACAGGACACAGCGATTTCAGACCACATAGAAATAAAAACTCTGTTGACTAACCTCAATCAAACCAATAATGACAAAAATCAAATCTCACAGGAGGTACAGAGTCGCAATACCAAGTCCAGATAGAGTTCTGATCCTGCAAAAATTGGTAGTACTCAAACTATTTGGCACAATTGTCAATAATAGTCAAAGTAAATAAACATTCATTTGGCTCCCCAACTCATTTACCGATTCTGATCGGGACAAAATCACGAGTCCCAAATTTACACAGAAAACTAATCTCAACTCACACCAGACAAGAATTCAAATAATGGTATCCAAAATGTCCTGCCGTTCAGTCTTCCAGCTGGGTGGAGATGACCAAACCAGCAGATGGATGTCATATGTTCGCACTAGAATAGACCATAATCACAGACATGCTGTGCATGTGTGTGTATGGACGGCGGCGGTGGGGTGAACCCTACAACCCCCCTCAATTCATTCCCACATTGTGTTTGAGCTACTGTGAGGTTTTTTTTCCCTGAAATGCTCATCTCTTACCCACCATCTCCACCCCCCCTCCCCGCCACCAGACCGTTTCCAGACTGCTGCATCCCCCAAACTACCAGCTTCTACTGAGGCTGGGAATCGATTCCAACTTCCTGAACGATACGGTTTCGATTAGGGGTGCACCGATCACATTTTTTTGCTCCCGATCCGATCCCGATCAGCCGATCCCGATCTCCAGTATCGAGTCCCGATCCTGCAAAAACTGGTACCAAACTATTTGGCACAATTGTCAATTTCAATAATAGTCAAAGTAAGAGGAGAGAGAGTGACGGAGAGAGAGACGGGGACAGAGAGAGAGAGAGAGAGACAGAGAGAAAGGAGAGAGAGAGAGAGAGAGAGAGAGGAGAGAGACAGAGACAGAGAGCAAGGGAGAGAGACGAAGAGAAGGGAGAGAGAGAGAGAGCAAGGGAGAGACAGAGAGAGCGAGAGCAAGGGAGAGGCAGAGAGACAGAGAGATAGGAGAGACAGAAAGAGCGAGAGACAGAGAGCAATGGAGAGAGAGAGAGACAGAGAAAGGAGTGACAGAAAGAACGAGAGAGAGAGAGTCGCTGTGGGAGGGGGCAATCATAGATTTCATCATCATTCAAGTTCCATCTGTCCCTTTTCGTTTTCCCCTGTGAAACATCATTCGCTCCGAAACCACCCGAACAACAACACTCTCTAGTCTCCTCAATTTCAACTGGGGAAGTCAATAAGTCATCCAGAATCGATTAACCCAAACGCTATTTACTTATATAGAACCTTTCATGAAGATTAAAGTTATGTTCTTCTAGTGTAAACACCATTTTTCCATCTTTATTGAAAGGATTAGTCGGAAACAGGGTTGAAGAGATCGGGGTAGACATCGCAGAAAAGCCGGCGAGGGGAGTAGAATGCGTTGCGTGGCATGCGCCCCCATGTGGTGTTCCCACCGAGGTTGATCAACTACTGCGTTCATCATTCAGCCTAACAACCAGAGATAGGCCGTAATGCATTACATTTACTCAGTTGCTATTTTTTTGTGTACTTTTTAACTTTTGGAGTACATTTTTCACAAGTTACTTTCTACTTTTACTCAAGTAAATTTGAGGTGAAAAAAAAAACGTTTTACTGAGATGTGAGCAATTCGCTACTCGTTACTACATTAACTTGGCCTTTAGCGACACCCGTTGGGAACTGTTGACGTCATATCTCTCTCTCCCCCAGATGCTCTCACTCGCTCTCTCGGTCTCTTTCTTGGGCTCTCTCGGTCTCGGGCGTTCTCTAGGTCTCTCTCCATTTCGGTCTCTATCTCTAGAATTTGAATACTTTTTTTTACAAAAAGTTACTCAGTACTTTCGTTACTTAAGTAACTTTTTTGTGGAGTACTTTTTGTAACTTTTACTTGAGCACCTATTTGGATGACTACTTTTTACTTTTACTTGAGTAATAATTTACTGAGATAACAATACTTTTACCTAAGTAATTTCTATGGCTACTCTGCCCATATATGCCAACAACACATACACACCAACCTTAGCCTCAGCACATTTTCTAACGAAAATCTGCCTCAGAACCGGAGACACCGTTTACACCGCATGAACTCAATGCAGCGAGTCTCCTCGGACAGACACGTTCACATACAAACATTCACACGCACGCACCGCACGCATCCACAGCTGCAGCGCTCTCCTGCGTCCGATCTCCTCGCAACACAGTAAGTGGATGAGAGAATGCTCTGGCAGCTCGCAGTAAAAACAACAGCCGTAAGTAGGCCAGTCGCTCCGTACACTTCCCGTGTTCCGCCACAGCGCACAAAGAGGCCTCTGTGAGGGATCGCTGTGCAAAAAACCCATACGCAACTTTTTCATTTCCACCGATTTCTGTGCAAAGTGTGTTATTCAACACAGGGCTGCATGATGTTCCTATAAAAATCAGATTTTTTTTCTGAAATCGCTCCCTATCCCCTAGGTGTGTGTGTACTGCACACTAGGGCTGAGACTAGTGGTGCAACGGATCAAGAGACTCACGGTTCGGAAGCATCACGAACAAATATCGCTAGTTTATTTTTGTGTGAAAATCATACAGCCCAACTGAAAGGGCTAAGGGGACAGAGAGTGGAAACAAGGGAGAGAGAGCGACGGAGAGAGCGAGACAGGGACAGAGAGAGAAAGGAGAGACAGAAAGAAATCGCTCCCTATCCCCTACCCCCCATATAGTGCACTCACTTACAGTGCACTCAAGAGACCCGGCCGATATTTCGGACATTAGAATTGCCGCTGTCAAAATTATTATAAAATATAATTATAAAAAAATATAATAAAAAAATTCAACAATCGTAAGAAAAAGTCAAAAGTACTTACATTCATAACTATCATTTTTAAAACGTCTCGCAATACATTATGGGTTATATTGCTCCGTCTAGGGTACATCCGATGC